>JAQZBX010096705.1:0-11761 GCA_029593785.1 Cabassous unicinctus
ATAAAAGAATCATTAAATACAAAAATAGCATAAGATACATCTTGGAATGTCCAACAACGTCAATATATGCATTATGGGAGACCAAGTAGGAGAATAAAGGGAAAAAGGGGGAAATGTAATATTTAATGAATAATGAAAGAACATCAAAGTTTAGAAAATAGATGAATATGCACATCCAAAAGCCCAAGGAACACCAAAGAGCATGAATTTGAAGATGAATATACACTATCATATATTAACCACACTATCACATGCAAAGGAAAAAGAGACAGTAGTGATAGCTGCAAGACACAAAGCTAATCTTATGTATAAGGTAGCTCCAATTATACAAAGTGGTGATTTCTCATCAAAAATCATGGAAGCAAGTAGTCAATGTGCAAAGTAATAAAGTCTCATACATGAATTTTCTATCTGGTGAGACTTTCTTTCAAAATCTAGGGAAAGAGTTTCTGGGAACTTGGCATTAGAATCAGCAGACAATGCTCAGTGCTCTCACAAAAACAAAGAAGGAAGGGCAAAACGCTATCTGAAGGATGTTCTCTGAAGATCTGCAGTCCAGGAGAGTGCTGTGCATCATCCAAGAAGGAGAGGGATGGAGAGACAAAGAGGCCAAATGAAAACTGAAAAAAAGGTCACATCAACCCAAGGATACAACAGTAAATTAATAGATTAAGAAAACATGACACGCACACACAAACACAATATGGACCATTATTCAACCATAAAAAGTAATAAAAGTCTGAGAAATGCATTACATGGAAAATCCCATCAGCAACTTAATAGGGGAAATAAAATAGAACCACTGGAACTCCAAGGAGCTTTTTATTCAGGTTTGCAACAGAGCCATGCTAGCCGTAACCTGAAATGCATCATGATTTTAGTTAAAGACCCTCCTCTTGTTCTCACGTGGAGTGCAAGACTGTCTCACCTAAATCTATGAAATGGTGAACATGCAAACAAAGCTTAGTCTCTACCAAAAAGACTGTTTCTAAAGGGGTAAACAAGAAAAGAAGGTTTGCTTCATGGGTATGATGCTTTCAAAATTATGCCTTTCCTTTAGCTTCACCCACTTCTGAGGAAAATCCAATTTACAAACAGTGCTGGGGACCACATGTACTTAGATGAGGAGAGAAACTTACTGGTGAAGTATGATATCATGAACACCATAGATTTCCCTGCTGGTCTTGGCCTTCTCATTAAAGTTGGAGAATTTGTCTCCAATATTTCACATGATCATCTCCAATGAAGTGATGTTCGAGTGGCCTGTTGGATTCAAAGAGGTATGATACCATTTCAATGTCGAGGTAATATATTATGCAGTTATCTCAACACACTCATCATATTAGATTAAGTTTGCACACCTTGATCTCAGGACTAAATTTATATTTTGACTTCATACTAAACAATCTCACTTACAAATATTTTGAGACATAGCCTTTAAAAGATCAGGTATATAATCTATTATCTTTTATTTGGATATAAATAACAATGCATCATTTGAATGAGTTCACTGTCTGTGTACATTAATTAATTAATTTCCATTTTCCCATCTATACATCTTGAGAAGACTGAATCATGTATGGATGAATATTTCTTCATTATCAGAGGCATTATAAACACTAGCAGAATACACAAACTATCAACTCATATCCACTATTCACACTTTCCTGTGGTCATTTCAATACCATGCAGTATCTAAGTTCATTTGGCTTAATATCTCAACGCAGGGACCATGACTTTCATTTATTCTTTCCAAAGTTGAAAGAGCACAGGGAATTTTGTTGCTTATTTGTAAAACATAAGTGACTTGTACCTTTAAAGCACTGTTAAGTTTGTGCAAATTGGTAGCATACTGGGACTCAAGACCCCAGAATTGGATCAATCACCTTCTCATTGTTTGTCTCTGCCTGGTCTACATTTTTTATGTAATTCATTCTATTAATGAACTGACTTATGTTATTGGGTTCACCTATCTTAAACCTAAAATAATTGATTCAGCCACTTATGACAACATGATAATAATAATCTCAGGCATACAAAGCCCTAGAATCACAGTTACAATGAGCCTTGTGTTAAAAGCCTTTTTCATCATGTGGTTAAATTAGAGGAGAGTAAAACCAAGGTGATGTTACCAAAGATGTGTGAAATAAAAGTATTCAGATACTATAGTAAGTTGTCTGTATATATGTATACAATTAATGTCCAGATAACATCAACAAGTTAGAGATTGGTGTGAAACTTGGTTATGAAATAGATGAGAAACTGATTTCTCTTATTAAGAGATAAATATAGGTACTCTCTTATAGTTGGTAATAATGTGCAATATTATGACCAATAATTCTCTCTTTCCTCCTCAGACTCCTCAATCTGTATGTAGCCAGAACTGCCATTCAGGATTCAGGAAGCTTCCACAGGAAGGAAGGCCAATCTGTTGCTTTACTTGTGTTATATGCCCAGAAGGAGGCATTTCCAATCAGACAGCTATGAAAATATGTAGCCATCCTATAATAATACCTAAGAATTACTCAATATAAAGGGAAAAAAAAGAAATTCTCAATAGGATCCTAAGATGTCATTGTTCTCAATTTATGCACTCAGTGATCCTGTTGACATATCCATGTTATAATCATTAGGGTGACCCTGTTGGTAAAGTTCTGTTATGTCTCTGCTCAATCTATTAGACTTAACTGTGGCATTGATTTGAATGAATATTTTTTCTTTCATGACCAGTGCTGTATGATACAGCCTTAGTCAGTATTCTCATTGTGGATCATATTGAAATGTTTGAGGTTAGTATCATCAAGGCACCTGTGAGTACTTTGAAGAATTTAGTCATGCAATTATTCATGTGATAAGCAGAGAGCTGGTTCATATACATTGTTTTTGGAAGTACTTTATTTCCATATATTGCCTGTCTTGAAAGGAGTGAATTGTAATTCTAATAAATGAGTTTATCAATTTTTAAATAAATGTTTAATTGACTAAAACATGAACTTAGCCCTCAGGGAGTTTATACTATAATACACAGGAAGAATATATATATGTATGCATTTGAAATGAAGTCACAAGATCATAATAAAAGCTATAATTTGGCACAATGAAATGTGGCTGCCACATATACATAGATATTAAATAAACCTATATAAGAGATACAAGAGATATGGAACAGTTAATTAATGAGTATATTTACAAAATATAAAGTTAAATATTGTAATCACTTGGGTTTATCCATAAATACTATACAATTCCAACCATAAAATTTCAACCATTTTAACATTAATAACTTTAATAAACATTTAGTTTCAATCACTTGGGAGAGAATGAATAGATATTTTCAGACACGAGCAAACTAAAAACAATTGCTTCCTTTTCTCATAAAGTATTTGCAATAACAAATAAGGATATAAACCAAGAAGGAGAAATAGAGAAAGAAACAGCAACACAAGGCCCACAACTCAACATACACATGCTTGCATGAGCAGAACATTTCTCTTAAAGAATAAAGTCAGAATCCAAAGGCACTCACTGACTCTAAGAGGAAGTAATGGGTACCTGGGGAGCACATTTGTGTGAAAGAATTTTCTTTGATTATTTTACACTTTTATACTATTGCATGAATATCTACTCTAAAAAATGAATGCAAAACTTTTAATCTGGAGTCAATAAAATATGGCTTACTTTGTAACAAAAGATTATTGACACACAGACATTATCAATCACTTATATATTGATTATGGCTACAATATCCAATTTGTCTGTGCTACTAAAGCAGAATTGAATAGTTGAAATAAATTATTACCTGTATAGAAATCAAATACATACTAAATGATTATTTATTATTTATTATCTAAAATTATCTTAAAATTATCAAAAATATTTACCAAATCTTGCGTTAAGAATTAAATGAATCAGAATTAAAAATTTCACCTCATCCTATATTCTCCACAGAGAAATAATTAAATCTCCTGTTTCTCACTCAATCTGGAAAATGAACTCTTTAGTTCTCATTGTCTTGGGCCAATATTATAAAACAATACCATAAAGAGTTTACAATGAGGCAGGCACAGTAGACAGTAGTGAAATGAGGGGAAAGCAACCATGTCCTTGGTGACATCACTTAGCTAACAGATGAGCCAACCTAGACTCACCAAATGCTGATTTTGATTGAGATGTCTGTAATCTGCATCTGAAAGCATTCTTCCTGGGTCAGGAATGGAAAATTTTTACTTTTTCCTCAGAGTATTCACTAGGGGATCAGTACACAACTTGACATCAAGGTGACCATTTTTAACATGAAAATGTGTGACACTGAAATGCTGAGTGTTTGTTTTTTTCCTCAGATGCAGAGTTCTGTGTCCAATACCCAGTTGAAGTGTATCCAAATACTGAGGGAAATCACTGCCTTCCAAAGCTGGTGACCTTCCTGTCCTTCCAGGATTCACTGGGTGTGCCTCTAGCCTACACAGCTCTTTGCTTATCTCTTGTCACAGCTGTGGTTCTGTGGTTCTTTGTGAAACATAGAGACACTCCCATTGTCAAGGCAAATAACAGAGCTCTCAGCTACATCCTGCTTGTCTCCCTTCTCCTGTGCTTCCTCTGCTCCTTGTTCTACATTGGCCATCCCAACACAGCCACCTGAATTCTTCGTCAAGTCCCCTTTGCAGTTGCCTTCACTGTGGCTGTTTCCACTGTATTGGCCAAAACCATCACTGTGATTCTGGCATTCAATGCCATGAAACCTGGAAGAACAATGAGATGGCTGCTGGCATCAGGGATTTCTAACTCTGTCATTCCTGTCTGCACCTTGATCCAAGTGATTATCTGTGGAATCTGCCTGGGATCTTTTCCTCCTTTCGTTGACAGAGACACACATGCTGATCCCAGAAACATCATCAATGAGTGCAACAAGGGCTCTGTCACTGCTTTCTATTGTGTCCTGGGTTACCTGGGCTTCTTGGCCCTGGGGAGCTTCACTTTAGCTTTTCTGGCCAGGAACCTCCCAGACACCTTCAATGAAGCCAAGTTCTTGACCTTTAACATGCTGGTCTTTTGTAGTGTCTGGGTTACCTTCCTCCCTGTCTGCCACAGCACAAAGGGAAAGGTCACGGTGGCTGTGGAAATTTTCTCCATTTTCGCTTCCAGTGCTGGCTTACTAGGCTGCATCTTTCCCCCCAAGTGCTATATTATTCTGATAAGACCTGATAATAATTCTATGAAACAATTAAGGAGTAAAATGAATTCCAGAAGGAAATAGGAATTGTAAGCTAAATTTCATCAGTCTCTATCATATTTTCAGGCTCTTGAACAACAAACTTCCCTTAATTTTCCATCCAGATATTACTAAAAAATAGAAGCTGCTTTCCATCATTATTTATCACAAGTGTCCTGGTCATTATTAAGAGTCCATGTATACAACTATCCTGAATCATCAAGTCTCACATATAGGTGTTAATCTCAGATAAATGGCTATCCCAAATCTATTTGCTGCATTTTTTTCTATATTTTTATTTATCAACTGATAGATATAGCATAAAATCATAGTTTTCATAAATCTAAGTTATAGTTATTTTCTTTCTTGTGTTCTTAATATGTTAGAACACTTTTATTATTTTAATTTAGGATTTATAATAGATTTGAAATTTTTCATGTATGTAGCTGGTAATTTATCAGTGTTCATTCTCTACTATTTTATACCCTCAGGGTGTTGTTATTTGTTTTTGTTCTCACTTTTATTGGCCACAATCCCAGACCTAGAAAATTATTTTATTTAATTATACCTATATTTTAAAATTTACCCTCTTTCCACAGCTCTTAGTATTGTCTACCCTTGTGAATTTCCTATCCCGTGATATTTCATATAAGGAGAATTATTGTGTATTTGTCATTCTGTGACTTGTTTACTTCATTCATTACAACATTTTCAAGGTTCTTTTATATTTACCATGCATAAGAAATTTATTCTTTTTATGACTGAATAATATTCCATTGTATTTAACTCAATTTGTTTATCCTTTCATTTGTTGTGGACATATTAGATCTTATCACTTTTAACTTATGTGTATAATGCTGCTATGAACACTGGAATACAAGTTTCAATTTCAGTCCCTGAATTTCATTGTTTTTATTATATACCAATGTGTGGGATTGTTGGGCCATAGGGACATTTTATCTTCAACTTTCTTTGGTACCACCCACCAACGATGTACAAGGGTGGCAATTTTTCTGACCCTCTCTACCACTTGTTGTGTCCTTTTTTTTTTTTTTTTTTTTTTTTTTTTTTTTTTGTATTTTGAATGTTTATTTATTTTTTTGCATCTCATTACCTTTTTAAAATATATTTTTATTTATTTTTAAAAGATACTTAGATTACAAAAAATGTTACATAAAAAAAATAAGGGATTCACATATGCCCCACTCCCCATACCTCCAACTTCCCCCACATAATTAACAACTTCTTTCATTTGTGTGATATATTCATTGCATTTGATGAAAATGATTTTGGAGCATTGCCACTAAGCATGGATTATAGTTTACATTGTATTTCACACTTTCCCACTCAATTCTATAGGTTATGGCTGGATATATAATGGCCTATATCTGTCATTTCAATGTCATTCAGGTCAATTCCAAGTCCTGAAAATGCCCCCATATTACACCTCTTTTTCCCTCTCCCTGACTTCAGCACTTCCAATGGCCATTGTCTCCATATAAATGATATAATTTCTTCCATTGCTAGAATAACAATATTTCTATAGTAGAATAACAGTAAGTCCACTCTACTCTATATTTTATTCCCCAAAACTGAGGATTCTGGGATGGTGATAATAAGAGCCTTCCGTTTGGTGTGAAGTTGCATCTCAATTGGTTTTGGCATGCATATAACAAATGATGAATAATGGTGAATATCTTTTTATGTGTGGGTTGACCATTTGTATATGTAACTTGAAGAAACATGTTTTGAATCCCTTTGCCCAACTTTTTAGTAAACTCAGTTGTTCATCTTTATGTTATTGAGTTGCAGGATTTCTTTTTAATAGTCTTGATATTAAGCCTTAATCAACTATATAATTTGCATTTATTTTCTTAAGTTATGTAATTTTTTCCCATCCTTCATGAGACCCTGTGAAGCACAAATGTTTTAAATGTGATGAATTTGAATATTTCTGTTGTTTCTTTTGTTGCTCATGCTTTTAATGTCTTATCAAAGAATTCATCAACTGGTCCAAATTCATGAAGTTTACTGAAATATTTTCTTCTTGGCAGTTTATGGTTGTAGTTATTATATTTAGGACCTTTATGCCTTTGATTAAATATTTATATGTATTGTGATGAAAGGGCTAACTTAATTATTGCCTGAGGGAAATCTTGTTTTCTAGCAGCATTTGTTTAAGAGTAATATTTTCCCTATTTTGTGCTCTTAGCACCCTTCCCAAATATCAATAGGTCAATAGATATGAGTGTTATGCATGAACACTCAATTCTATTAAAATGACCTGTCAAAACATGTATTCTTATGTGCATAACAAACTTATTTTAATACACTACACTTGGATGAAACCAAGTATACAGCCTGGATCTAATCATCCATACATTACCCACTATAATTTGACAATAATTATACAATCAACAACCAAAAAAAAACATAGAAAATACTCAGAAACAATACAAATATAGGAACTTTTCCTTACCACTATAAGAGATTCACAGATCAATTTAATATATGTGAACAATGATAAAAGGGTTTATACAAATTCATGGACTGTTGCTCACTTAAAAATAGCAAAAATAATAAACATATAATAAAATTAAAATATTAGTAAAAAAACACTTTTGTACTACTTACTACATGCCAGAACCTTTTCTAAATGCATTATATTATTTACATATTTAGACTTCAAAAAATTGACTATAAACTATTTTTCTCAAAAATTTTCAATTAACAAACTATATGCTGTAATTTTCTTCCATTTTTTTCTTGGAAGTTTAGAATTATACTATTTCCCTAAGTTTCCCATTGATTCATTGAACTGCAATTATGTTCTAAAAATTCTGTTCCCTAAGCCAGACTGTAAAAATTATTTCTTCAAATGGATAATCATATCTGATTCACCTAAGTGAATTGTGAAACCTTTCCTGAGATACATGCATGAAAACTAGATAACCCAGTATCCACTCAGGATATCTTGAAAGAACACTACTCTTAATCTTATAAAATAAAATAGTCTGATAAATATCCAGTACACATATTCTGGAACCTATCAAAGTCTTGAGTTCTTAGGGCAAACAACTCGTTCAAAATCTATGGAATAAAAAGACAAAAATATTGGTTTACTGGGGCAAGGTGTGACCAGTCTCCCATAGGAAGAGTTCAGCTTGGGTGATTAGCAAATTGGTGGAGAATAGGATGTACAAGAGAGACACTGTGAGACCCCAAGGAATTCAATTATGGGGGAAAGTGCACTCTCTTGGTGACTTTTCTCCATAAATCCTACTAGACATTGAGAGAAAAGAAAAGGGAAATCCTACAAAGCTGCCCCCCTCAGTTTGCGAACTGAGAGAAGGGAACAAAAGTCAGAGGAGCATGTGCCACGCAGAACTTCACAAGAGTTTCTGCATCTCACAGCAGCACATTCTACTTACATGCATTCAAGTGTAAATACATGGTAACTGATGGATCACCATGGCAGAAAGGCAGCAGGTTCACACCCAAATGTGCATCCCTGAATCTGATCCCCCACTGCAGCATATTGGAACCACATTGGATGGGTGGCCTTGAGTTTGGTTCAACATCAGTGTTTTGTGATTCCTCCTTTTTGTTGAGTCAGTTGTTATTGGAGAACACTTATAGCTATGTAGATTTATGTTGGGTGTAGATGTCACAGCGTTTATCCATTTCCTGGTGAGCATTTGGTTAATTTCCAGCATGGAAGGTCTTAAGACTCCGGGTGCTATCAACAAATTAAAATATTTCTGTTGTGAACACATGTACACAATTCTGTTTGTGATATTTGTGTGCAGGATAACAGAAAATGGAAATATACATCCTTAAGAGATTCTGCCCAACAGGTTCCCAACATTGTTCTACCAAATTACATAAATCCATTTGACAGCAAAGCAGTCAACTTATATTTAATTCCATTTGTAAACTTTGTTGTTAGTGTATAGGTGGTCTTTAAATGAATGAGTATCTTATAGAAAGTTGCATACAAGAGATTGATATTTGTCAAATAATAGTGAAATATTTGTAATTTTGTATATGAAACATTCTCAGTTTTCTAGGTCAGATTCTTTTTACCATCACCTTTTCTGTGAATGAAAAGCAGTATTTAGCCATACAGGCTTCAAATAATCCATTTCTGTGGAAAATATCTTTTTACCCACTATGCTGTTAGCTTACTTTGTTCTATTTTTTTTTTCAATTATTACATCATCAGTGATAGTCAAAATTTTCATTGTAGTTAACATCTCTCTTCAACTCTCTATCTCTTCCATCTATGTCTCTGTCTCTCTCCCCCTCTGTCTCCATATTATTGTTCATCAGAGTATTTATTTCTACTGGAACATCTTGCCTAATGAACTATAGCTATTGTAAAAGGAATTTTTCCTATAATTTCCTCCACAGATTGCTTATTATTAGGTTACAGAAACGCTTCTGATTTTTGCATGTTGATCTTATATCCCGTCACTTTACTGAACTCATTCATCAGCTCTGCAAGCTTTGTTGTAGGTGTTTTTGTTTTGTTTTGTTTTGTTTTGTAATTTGTGTCATCTGCAAAAAGTGAAATTTTTATTTCTTCCTTTCCAATTTGGATTCCTTTTAAATCTTTTTCTTACCTAAGTGTTTGATCAAGTCCTACTAATACAATGTTAAATGAGAGTGGAGATAGTGGGTTTCCTTGTCTTGTACCATATTTTAGAAGGAAAGTCTTAAGCCTTTCACCCATTGAGTGTGAGGTTACCTGTAGGCTTTTCATATATGTTCTTTATCATGTTGAGGAAGATTCCTTCTAATTCTCTTTTGTAATATTTTTATCAAAACCTTTAAAAAATTTTTTTAATTAATTATTTTATTTTTGGGAGGCTGATTGATTGGCCAAAACAGTCAACCTAAGAAGAGTATCCTAACCTATCCAAATGGTCTGAGAGGAGAACCCAGATTTTGGTTTCCATTCTTTTGTTTTTTTCTGTTTTACTTATCTTTTCTCCTCCTTTTCCTTGTTTTCATTCATTCTTCTCATGTTTTTCTTCTTTTCTTTCTTCTTTTGGCATTTCCCAGTGCTTTTATTTTTTGTTTGTCATTTTTCCTCCCTTAGTATCATTTATTTATTTTTTAGTATTTTATATTATTTTTTATATTTTTCTCTTTTCTTCCTCTTTTATTTTTTCTTTCTTCATTTTCTTTTATTTTTCTTCTTCTTTTCTTCCTCCTTTTCCTGTTTTGTTGTTCTTTCTTCTCTTTTCACATATCTGGCCTTTTATTTTGTTTTATTATATTTTTCCAGTTTCTCTTTTTCACTCATTTACCTTTTTATTCCTGTTTACTATGTTTTCCATCCTTTTATTTCTTTTTCCATCTCTTTTTTTTTGTCCTTTTTCCTTCCATCCTTCTTTATATTTTATTTTCTTTTTCTTTTTCCTTATATCTTTCCATTTTTTTTTTAACTGAACTTGGGTAACTAAGCATATTTAGAATAAATAGAATCAAATGATAATAAGGATTACTAACACAGTCTCACACAAAAATAAAAACAAACTACTAGAAAGAGAAAGTAATGTACTGAATAAGTCCCTCAAGAAAACAGATCAGCAAAAAATTACAAGCCATACTGAGAAACGGAAAATCATGGCTCCATCTAATGAACAAACAAAAAAGCAGGAGGAGAAGCAAATGTGAAGCAATTAAACCAGGATGTCCAAAGAAATATCCCTCATCAATTCAGTGAAATAATGGAAGAGATAAAGGATTTCCAGAAAACACTGGGGGAACATAGAGTAGAAATTGTAAACATACATAAAAAGATAACAGATTTATGGTAATGAAAGTAAATGCAAGAAATTAAAAATAAAGTGAATCAAAGAACAGCAGATTTAAATAGGCAGAGAATAGAATTAGTGACATGGAAGATAGACTATCCCAAAACCCACAGATAGAAGAGATAGACAAAAAAAATTATTTTTAATTCAATGTTGGACTGAATGACTACACAAAATTCACAAACATCCATGTTATTGGAATCCCAGAGGGAGAATAAAAGCGAAATGGACCAGCAAGCATATTTGATCAAATAATGGAAAAATTTACCATTTCTTTTGAGGGACATGGTTATACATGTCCAGGAAGCACAGCACAGTGTAAACAGAATAAATCCTAGCAGAACTACACCAAGGTGCATACTTCTCAGATTGTCAAAATCTCAAGACAAAGACAGAATCCTGAAAGCAGCAGGTGAAGGTAAACTAGAGTAAGTGGTGATTTCTCATCTGAAATCATGGAGGAAAGAAGGCAGTAATAAGACATAGTAAAAGTGCTGATAGAAAAACACTGCCAGCAAAGAATTCTGTATCCAGGAAAACTTTCCTTCAAAAATGAGGGAGAGTTCCAAATATTCACAGATAAACAGAAATTGAGAGAATGTGTCAACAATAGTCCTGTCTTTCAAAAATTACTAAAAAGTGTTCTGCAGGTTGAAAGGAAAAAACAGAAGAGAGAGGGTCAGAAGAGAGTGTCAAAAAGAAGATTATTGGTAAGAGTGACTGAAGG
>JAQZBX010096706.1:0-11771 GCA_029593785.1 Cabassous unicinctus
AAGGGTTGTTTAACACAAAATCAATTATTGTAATAAATTACATCCATAAATTGAAGAAGAAAAATCACATGGTCACCTCAATTAATGCAGAAAAGGCATTTCAAAAAATACAGCATTCTTTCTTGATAAAAACTCTTCAAAAGATCAGAATATATGGAAGCCTTCTCAACATGGTAAAGTGCTTATATGAAAACACCACAACTAACATTGTACTCAACAGTGAAAACCTGAAAGGTTTCCTGCTGATATAGGAAATATTACAAGAATGTCCACTGTCATCATTATTATTCAATATTGTGCTAGAAGTTCTTGCTAGAGCAATTAGGAAAGAAGAAGAAATAAAAGGCACCCAAATAAGAAAGGAAGGAAAACTTTTGTTATTAACTGAGGATATGATTCTCTACCTAGAGAATACTGAAAAATCCACAACAAATCTAATAGAATAGATGAGTTCAGCAAAATGACTGGATACAAGATTAATACACAAAAATCAGTAGAATCTCTATACACTACTGATGAGCAATCTGAGGAAGTCAGGAATAAAGTCCATTTATAATAGCAACTTAAAGAATCAAATATTTAGAAATAAACTTAACCCAGGACATAAAGTACCTATGTTCAGAAAGCTACAGAACATTGCTAAAAGAAAGCAAAGAAGACCTTTCGGAAGGACATTCCGTGTTCATGGACTGGAAGATTAAATATCACAAAGATGTCTGTTCTACCCAAACTAAATTACAAATTCATTACAATCCCAATAAAAATCCCAACAACCCTTTTTTGAAGAAATGGAAAAGCCAATTATGAAATGTATTTGGAAGGGTAAGTGGTCCCATATAGCAAAAAATGTCTTTTTTTAAAGCATGTATTCGGAAGATTTTCACGTCCTGTCTTTAAATCATATTACTTGGCTACAATGGTAAAAACAGCATGGGAAGGAAAGGTAGCTCCCATGTACAAGCAGTGGTTGAGCTCCTGCTTCACATGTACAAGGTCCTGTGTTCAATTCCCAGTACTCCTAAAAGAACAAAATAACAACAACAACAACAAAACCCTGCATAATACAGGAATAAAGACACACATATTGTCCAGTGGAACTGAATCAAGAACTCAGAAATAGAAACTCACATCTATGGTCAAGTGATTTTTGAAATATCAAGCATTTCCAGTTGGGCCAGAACAGTCTATTCAACAAATGGTGGTGGGAGAACTGGATAACCATATCCAAAAGAAAGAAATGTGACCGCTAATTCACATCTCATACAAAAAATTTACCTCAAATGTGCCAAAGACCTAAATATAAAAGCTAAAACCATAAAACTCCTAAAAAATGTAAGAAAATATCTTTCATATCTTATGGTAGGTGGTAGTTTCTTAAGCTTTACACCCAAAGTATGGGCAATGAAAGAAAAAATAAATAGCATCTCCTCAAAAATAAACACTTTTGTTCTTGAAAAGTCTTTGTCAAGGAAGTAAAATGACCACCCCCTCAATGGGAAAAAATATTTGGAAACCACATATCCATAAAGGGTTTATATCCATGTTATATAAAGAGATCATACAACTCAACAATGAAAGAAAAGCCACCCAATTTTAAAAATGAGCAAAAGACTTGAATAGACATTTTTAAAAAGAGAAAATTCAGCTGGTTAAAATGTACATGAAAAATGTTTAACATTACTAGCTATTAGAGAAATGCAGAACAAAATTCAATGAGGTAATATTTCACACGTTATAAGGTGGCCCTTAATTAAAAAACAGAAACAACAATTGCTGGAGAAGATGTGAAGAAATAGGAACAGTCCTTTACTGTTTGTGGTCATGTAGAATTGTGCAACCTCTGTGAATGATAGTTTTGCAATACCTCTAGAAGCTGGATATAGGACTGACCTATGATCTAGTAATCACCTTGCTAAGAATATATTCATAAAATCTGAAAGCAAGGACATGAACTGACATTTGCACACCGATGTTCATAGCAGAATTATTCACAACTGCTAAAACATGGAAACAACTGAAGTGTCCATCAACTGATGAATGGATAAACAAAATGTGGTTTATACATTCAATGGAATACTATTCAGATATAAGAAGAAATGAAATTGGGATGCATATGACAATAAGGATGAACCTTGAAGACATTATGTTGAGTGAAATCAGCCAGACACAAAAGTACAAATATTTTATGATCTCACTAATATGAACTAAATATAATGAGTTAGTTCACAGAGGTAAAGTCTAGAGCATAGGTTACTAGGATATAAAATGTGGGTGGAGAATGAGAGCTGGTGATTTATGTAGAATTTTGATAAGGTTTATTGTAAAGTGTGGAAATTAATAGAGTTAATGGTAACACATTATATGAGTATAACACTGCTGATTTATGAATGTGATTGTAGCTGAAAGGGGTAGTCTATAGACATAAATGTTAATTGAAAGGAAGCTAAAGGATAATCTAGGGACTCTAACAGTGATTTTGGTGGTGAAAGAAGATTTTGGGTAATAGTGTAAATATAAAAATGTTCTTCTTTTACAAAGTGTTAAGAATACACAGGAAAATTACAACTAATATAAATTTATGGACGATAATTAACAATAATATTGTAATATTTTTGCAGCAAGGAAAATAAGATATTGTATCAATTTTAAGGGCCAAAAATAGAGGGGGTGAAAGGAGGTATGGGAGTTTTCTTTTTGGAATAATGAAAACATTCTAATATTGACTTCAGTCATGACAGTACAATTCTGTGATGAAAATGAGAGCCAATTAGTATACATTCTGAATGGATTGTACAAGGCATGGTATAATAACACAGCATAACACAGTGAATATTGTGGTGGAAAATGGACTGCTGTTATCAAAACAAAGATGAGAATGTTCTCTAATGAACTATAACAAATATGAGATACTAATACAATGTGATAATAATTGACCTGATTGGAGAAAAACACACCAAATATAAGATATGTGCTATAATTAGTATTAATATTTTGATGATGTCATTTCATTGTTTGCAACAAATATTTCACAACAATGCAAGGTCTTGCTGGTGGTGTGATGTATGTGAGATATGTATGATGATATGCATGTTTATTTTTTACTATACATTTTTATTGACGTATATTCATATATGAATGACACACTTGAATAAAATTTTTATAATAAAATATTTTAAAAGAAAGTGAAATCTAAGTATCTTTTTAAAATAAATAAATAATTAAATAAAATAAATAAGTAATATGCAGTGCCTGGATTAGTGAATGTTTCCCTTTCTCAACCCAGCTTTATTTTTTTGGAAAAAGTAGATGAAGATCAGACTCTCTGGCATGTGGAAGATGATGTTTCAGTGTCCCGGTCACAGCAGTCACCCCTCCCCCAAGATCTAATGTCACAGGGCACAAAAGAGATCCCCATCCCCACTATGTCACCTTCTGAAGGCTGACATTGAACTACACTTAAGTTTGACCTCCTCCCACCCTTTTCATGCAACCATTCTGTTCCAGGCTGGCATGTGCTACATAAAACAGGTCAAGGATGGGTCAGAAGGTATACATTATACACTGGGACTATTAGTGTGTTTGTGTGAGACTTTGTTGGTAGAGAGGGTTCGGTGACAATAAGCAGTACAGAGCTTCTCCCTGACAATAGCAAAGCACTCAATTCTCTCATTTGTGCACAGAAGTATGAAGGTTTTAGGTCTGATTGATTGACCTGGTAGAGGTCCAGATAATGTGAACTTATCTGGTTTTCTTTTCTCAAACTCTCAGTGTTGAACTTTCAGATACCACACAGAATCATAGCAGGCAGATAGTCCTGGATGAGAGCAGAGAGGAACCCAATACAGTGGGATTAGGAAATGGACTGTCCTCATTTAAGTTCCATTTAAAAGCATCCTATACTTTCTCTGGAGGTCCAGAAGAATCAGGTATTTGGTCTGACCTTGAACTTCTGTTTGTTGTCCTCTAACATGTCTTGGAGAATAAGTAAGAGGCTCAGAGTCCAGCCACTGAGCACTTCTGTTTGCTTATGAAGTGGCACTGGGTTATGTGAATTAGCAAGAAGTCTCTTCACTTGTTTGGGGGCTTTGCTTTCTCCATGGCAATGTGATCTATTATCCAGTCTGCTTTTGTAGAGTGAGGACACTGTACCTGGCCAACTTAGTTGTTCCTGAAAGGTGACAAGGTGAGAGGGAGCCTTGAGACCTGCTCTATAACTTTCCTGCCACAGCTCAGCAGGGCTTGTAGGCAGAATCACCTAATCTACATGGAGTTTGGCTCCTTCTATATCTCACCAATTCCTCTAACTGTGTTATTTGATCTGCCCCTCCTCTGTCCATTTCCATTGTCTGCTCTTTATCCCTTCCCTTCTTACCTGTCCAGTTTTCCTCTCATGTTTCCCCTAGCCAATAAATGGATTGTACCTTAACATTAACCTGTTCTCTATATGGGTTATGTGGGTGCAGCCTGAACTGCTGGTAGGCCCTAGAGAGAGCCCCTGGAGCCACAGGACAGATACTATGAGGAAAATCAGAAAATACTTTAAGATGTATGAAAATAAATATTCAAATTAAAATTACAGTTCTCTTGCAAAATAGGAGAGAAGACATAGAAGTAGTCTGAGGGAGCCACTTTGGAGCATCTGCAGGCCAGGAAAGTGCCATGCACTAATTCAGGAGGGACTGGGGATACAGACACAGTGAGGCCAAATGGAAAACCTTGAGTTGATACCACTGCAAATGAGAATGACATGCATCCTTCACTCCCAAAGTGAACAGCCAGAGTAAAACCTGTGGCTGAGTAGCCAACAGAGGGGGGAAAGGACAGATTCCTCTCAGAGAAGAGGGAGGGTGCAGTGGAAAGCTGACTGTGGTTTCATTTCTGTGAATGTAGCTAACATAATTCACTAGCTCAGAACATGTTGCGGAAATTGAAGGACTCATCTCCAAAGATGGGTTTGCTGAGAAGCACCATTTCCTGGCCAGCTGGGGAAGTGAGGAAGACAGATTGGTCTCTCCTGATTAATTCTCAAGCACACTAGACAAGATCAGACCCCAGTAGCAGCTCCCTGTCATAGTTTTTACTACTTAAACATGACAATATTAAAATTTTAGAAAAAAACCTAAAAATCAAAGAAGTGTTGTGAAACAAAACCACTAGTAAAGAGAGATTGATCAACATAGAAAAATCATCAGCATAAGCAGATTCCTAGTTATCAACAAAAGATATCCCACACTAAGAAGCAGGAAGATGGGGCCCACACAAAGGAACAAGGCAAGAATCTAAATAAGACTCAGGATTTAAGAAAACTAACAAATGATGTTCAGAAAACCTCCTTAATCAATTTAAGAAGATGAAGGAAAATATGAATAAAAAGCTCAAGAATATTAAAGCGACACTGTGAGCATAATGAACAATTTGAATGCCTGCAAAAAAGTAACAGTTTATGGGTATGAAAGACACAATGGACAAGATTAAAAATACATTAGAGGGAAAATGGGAGTGCCTCAAATGATTGGTCTCCTGTCTAGCATATAAGGAGTCCAGGGTTTGAATCCCAGGGCCTCCTGGTGAAAGACAAGCTGGACAATGTGGTGAGTTGGCCTGAGTGGAGAGCTGGCTCATACAGAGTGCTGGTCCATGTGTAGTGCTGGTCCAAATAAGAGTGCTGATCCATGCAGGAGTGCTGGCTTCCACAGAGAACTGGCACAGCAAGACAATGCAATTAAAAGAGACAGAGAGGAGAGACAATAAGAGCTGCTTCAGACCAGGGATGTGAGGTGGATCAAGAGATTAAGAGTCTCTCTTCCACTCTGGAAGGCCCCAGGATTGGTTATCGGTGCCACCTAAAAAAAAGACAAGCAGACACAAAAGAACATAGACAGAGCAGACAGCAAGTGCAAAAACAATGAGGGGGAGGAATAAATATATAAAATAAAATAAATCTAAAAAATAAATACATTAAAAGCAGGCATATAGTAGCAGGTTTGAAATGTTAGAAAAATGAATAATTTAATTTAAAGATAGGACATTTGAAATTGAAAAGATAGGGGAAGAGAGAGAGAAAAGAATGGAGAAAACTGAACAGGGTCTTAGGAAACTGAATGACCACACAAAATGCACAAAAATACACATTATATGTGTCCCAGAAAGATAAGAGAATGGAAAAGGGGTAGAAAGTATATTTGAGGAAACACTGAAAATTTTCCAACCCTTATGAAAGACATGAATATCAATATTCAAGAAGGACAATATACATCAAGCAGAAAAAATCTTAATAGAATAGACATCTAATCAGATTGTCAAAGTCCAAAGAGAGAGAGGATTTTGAGAGCAGCAGGAGAAAATCAATGTATTACTTACAAGAGAGCCTTAAAAATGTTAAGTGCCTATACTTTCTTCAGAAACTATGGAAATGAGAAAGCAGTGGTTTGATATATTTAAGGTGCTTAAAGAGAAAAACTGCCAGGTAAGAATTATTTTTCCATCAAAACTATACTTCAGAAATGAAAGCAGATTTAAATTCTTTTACAGACAAACAAAAACTGAGTATGTTACCAAAAGATAGAACCTATAAGAGATATTAAAGGGTGTGTTACAGACTGATAGGAAAAGACAAAGTAAAGAGCCCTGAAGAAGAGTGTAGAAATGAACATAAGTAAAGAAATTGAAAGGGTTAAAAGACAGACAATAGGAGGGAGGCAAGATGGTGTTGGTTTAGGAGGGCACTCACTGAGAGCTCCCAGAGCATGGCAGATTGTGGACGGGGTCCTGCCTGTGGGTCTGTGCTGTGGGCACGTGGAGTGAGAAGCTTGGGACATCTATCTACGCAGATCGACGGTATGGACTGAACGGTAGAGATTCGTGAGTTTTAAGCCTGCCTGTGGTGCTTAACACAGATGGCTCAACCCCACCCTTAGGGATAAAAAAAAGCTGGTTGGAGCTGTGACTCCCAGGTGGCAACAAGGTAACAGGGCCCAGTGGGAGGGGGCATTCTCTGAGAGTAGGGTGGCTCTGGCAAAGGAGTGAGGGAGCTTTATTTTCTGAGGATTTGGCTGCCTGGAGCCCCTTGAAGCTTGGGTGAACAAAACAGCTGAAGTGAATTGGCACCCGGTGGATGGGAGGGGTGAATCTGTTGAGGAAGTTGATTTGCCTAGCTGCCCAGGGATAAGCCCTGGGCCCCACGGAGCCAGGGAGAGGGGGCACTCTCTGACATAGGGAGGGTTCTGACAGAGGACAGGAAAGGGATTTTTTCCCATCAATTTGGCTGCCTGGATCCCCTCATAGGTTTGGAGAGCAGGTAAGCCAGCTTGATCCAGTGCCAGTCTGAGGGGAGAAGCAAATCTGCTGAGGAAACCTGATTTACCCAGCAGCCCGGTCTGACTCTGGGGCCTGGCTCCAGAAGGGGCGTAGTCAGCAGTCTTTAGCATTCTGCAATAACTAACATGAGAGCTTCAGCTCCCCTGGAGAGTCCAGGAAGTGGGAAGTGCTTGATTAGTATCCACGAGCCCAGTTAGGGTCACCTCCATGAGGGGGGTGGTCTAGAGGAGGACTTATTTTGGGTCCTGTATTTCACACACACACACACACAAAGGAGAGAAAGACAGTCACTTTAATAAATGAAAAATTAATTCTTTTTAATTTAGTTTAATAGCTAAAAGCTGTCTCAGGACCTGCATATAGAACCCTGTGGGGAAATGGATTGATAAACACAAGCAGGCAGAAAGGATCCACGGGGACCCTAGCAGGAATATTGATCCTCCTTAGCTTTGTTTGACTGCTTGCCTGTGTGGTTGTTTGGTTTTTCTCTGTTTATTTGCTGTCTCTTGCTTTACTTTCCTCTTTCATCCCCCCTTTGTTTTTCTTTCATTTTTTAAAATTAGGTGCTGCTAGCTTGTCTCTTCTTTGCTGTGCTTCTTCTTCAGTAATTTCCCATTCTCTGTCTATATTGATTTTGTATTCCAAACTATCTCCTATCTTTCCTTCATCTTTCTGCCTTCTGCTTTCTGTTGTCACTAATATATACCACATTTTTTCATATACACACAACTTAAGGGTGTCAATTTCTTTTCTATTTTGTTTACTTCTTTTTTAATTAATATTAACTATTTCCTTTCAACCCTTTCTTCACTCTTTCTCTCCCTCCTCATAATTCTAGTCTTCTAAATCACTATATATATATTCCTCTATTTGGTTTCCCAGACCATTGTAGGTACTCCCCTTTTTTCCTATTACTCTACACTGTCTACATAAGTTAAATATTCATTTCATTAAGTCTCAGTTGGCCCCTCTTCTAAATTTTATCAATATTATTATTATCCTTCTTCCATCTTAACACCTTTAGATTCCTCTGGCCCTAATCTTTTGCCTTCAAGGGAACAGAGAAAGAAGCAAGGAAATAAAATAAGAAGAAAAAGTGTGAAAGAGAAAACTCAACACACATGCAGAACCAACAGGTAAATGAAACTCTGGAGCATAGAGAGAAGCTAATCAACTGAATAAACCCTTCAAGATAAAATGATGACTAGAGGGCAACAAAATATTACAAACCACACTGAGAAACAGGAAGACATGGACCAGGCCAATGAACAAACTGAAAACCAAAAGTGATGCAGAACTTCAAACAATTAATCAAAGCTGTCCAAACAAATATCATGGATCAACTTAATGAAGTGAAAGAAGAGATTAAGGATATAAAGAAGACACTGGGAGAACATAATGAAGAAACTATAAACTTACCCAAAAAGATAATGGATATGATGGTGATCAATGGCACAATCCAAGAAATAAAAAACAAACAAACACTGGATTCACATAACAGCAGATTTGAACAGGCAGAAGAAAGAATTAGTGATGTGGAAGAAAATACATCTGAAATCAAACAGATAGCAGAACAGATAGACAAAAAGATAGAAAAAATTCAGCAGGGACCCAGGGAATTAACCAACAACAGAAAACCCACAAACATGCACATTATGGGCATCCCAGAAGGAGAAGAGAAGGGAAAGTGTACTGAAGGAGTGTTGAAGGAAATAACAGCTGAAAATTTCCCAACCCTATTGAGAGAGATGGATGTGCAGATCAAGGAAGCACAGCTCACCCCAAATAGTATAAATCCCAGCAGGCCAACTCCAAGACATATAATTGTCAAAATGTCCAATGCTCAATACAAAGAGAAAATACTGAAGGGAGCAAGAGAAAAGACAACCATCACATACAAGGGAAGTACAATAAGATTAAGTGCTGATTTCTCAACTGAGAACATGGAGGAAAGAAGACAGTGGTATGACATAGTTAAAATACTAAAAGAAAAAACTTCCAGACACCAATTCTCTATCCAGCAAAACTGGCATTCAAAAACAATGGAGAGTGCAAAATATTCACAGATAAACAGAAAGTAAGAGAGTATGTCAATAAGAAACCTGCAGTTCAAGAAATACTATAGGAAGTTCTAAAAGTTGAAAGGAAAAATCAAGGGAGAGATAGTTGGAGGAGAGTTTAAAAACAACTAAAAAGATAAAAACAGAAACAAAACAACAATGTCATACATTAACCAAAAGAAAAAATGGCTGAAGTAAGAAATTCATTGCGAGTAATAACACTGAATGTTAATGGATTAAATTAACCAATCAAGAGACACAGATTGGCAAAATGGATAAGGAAATATGATCCATCTATATGCTGTCTACAAGAAACCCACCTTCGACCAGGGATTCAAGGAGGCTGAAAGTGAATGGGTGGAAAACAATTTTACAAGCTAACAATACCCATAAAAGGGCAGGAGTAGCTATTCTAATATCAGACAAAAATAGACTTTAAATGTAAAACTATTGTAAGAGACAAAGGTGGACACTATATATCAGTAAAAGGGTAATCTCTCAAGAAAAGAGAACAATCATAAACAAATTATGCACCTAATTGGAGTTCCTCAAAATACATGAGGCAAACTCAGGAAAAAGTAAGTGGAGAAATAAATGCCTCTACAATTATAAAAGGGAACTTTAAAACACCATTATCATCATTAGACAGAAAATGTAGACAGAGAATCAATAAAGAAACAAACACTCAACAATACACAAAAGGTCCTGGACTTAATAGACATAATCAGAACACTATACCATGTGAACTGCACATGGATAATACTTCAAAATAGATCACATGCTAGGCCACAGAACAACTCTCAATGAATTCAGAAAGATTGAGATTATACAAAGTAATTTCTCTGACCACAATGGAATGAAATTGGAAATCACTAAGGGCCAGACAAACACGTTAGGCACAAGGATATGGAAGTTAAAAAACGCACTCTTAGACAAACAGTGGGAAAAGGAGGAAATCTCAAAAGAAATCAGTAACTACCTTGAAACTAATGAAAAATACAACACCACATATCAAAACCTATGGGATGAAGTGAAAGCAGTCCTGAGAGGGAAGTTCATAGCCATAAATACATACATTAAAAAAGAAAAAAGCTAAAATTCAAGACCTAACTGCACACTTGGAGGAATTGGAAAAACAACAACAAACTAAACCAAAAGGAAGTAGAAAGAAGGAAATAACAAAGATTCGAGCAGAACTAAATGAAATAGAGAATAAGAAAGCATTAGAAACAATAAACAAAACCAAAAGCTGGTTCTTTGAGAAGATCAAAAAAATTTACAAACCCTTAGCTAATCTAACAAAGAAAAAGAGAGAACAGATGCAAATACACAAAATAAGGAATGAGCAAGGGGCTATGATAACTGACCCCAAAGAAAAAAAGAGTATCATAAGAGGAAACTTTGAAAAATTATATGCCACAAGAATGATAATTTAGAGGAAATGGACAACTTTCTAGAAATTCACAAACAGACTACATAGATGAAAGAAGAAATTGATGAAATCAACAGTCCAATTGCAAGTAAAGTGATAAACTCTGTCATCAAAAACATCCCCAAAAAGAAGAGACGGGGACCAGATGGCTTCATAGCTGAATTCTACCAAACATTCTAGAAAGAACTAACACCAATTCTGCTTAAGCTCTTCCAAAAAATAGAAGTAGATGGAATACTGCCTAATTCATTCTATGATGCCAATATTACCCTAATACCAAAACCAAACAAAGATACCACAAGAAAGGAAAATTACTGACCAATTTCTCTAATGAACCTAGAGGCTAAAATTCTCAATAAAATACTTGCTAATCGCATTCAACAACATATCAAAAAGATTATACACCATGACCAGGTGGGTTTCATCCCGGGTATGCAAGGATGGTTCAATATAAGAAAATCAATCAATTTAATACACCACATAAACAGATTGAAAGAAAAAAATCACCTGATCATCTCTATAGATGCAGAAAAAGCATTCGACAAAATAAAGCACACTTTCCTGATAAGAACACTACAAAAGATAGGAATAGAAGGAAACTTTCTGAATATGATAAAGTGTATATGTGAAAAACACAGAGCTAACAATATTTACAATGGTGAAATCCTAAAAGCCTTCCCTCTGAGATCAGGAACAACACAAAGATGCCCACTATCACCATTCCTATTTAATATTGTCTTAGAAGTACTTGCATGAGCACTGAGGCAAGGAAAGGACATAAAAGGTATCCAGACTGGAAAAGAAAAAGTAAAAATTTCATTATTTGCAGACGACATGATCCTATACATAGAAAGCCCTGAGAAATCTACAACAAAGCTTCTAGAACATATAAAGGAGTTCAGTAATGTTGCAGGCCATAAGATCAATGCTCAAAAATCAGTAGCATTTCTGTACATCAATAA
>JAQZBX010096707.1:0-11766 GCA_029593785.1 Cabassous unicinctus
TTATAATGAGCTAAAGTTCAGTGAAATTCATTCTACTACTAAACTGAGTCTGCACTGGGAATGGGAAAATCCCATTATGTGGTTAATTAATTTTGTCATCAGTTACTGACTGCAGTTACTCTACCTTGATTGGCTGGTTTCTAAGCAGGGCAATGTTAAACTTGGGAGAGAAACAGGTGTGGTATCACTCAGGAAATAGGGAAGAGGGTTGGTCCATTAAGGGGGTAAAGGAAATTCATGGGCAGCTTCATTATGGGAGAATCACCTGGATGGACAAGACAATAGGGAGTTAAGTTGCCCTTCAGAGGCCCTGGATCATCACAGCCTCAAAAGGTCATAAACCAGGTCATTCTTGGATGGGCAGAGAATCCTGGAATATGGATAGAGATCTTACCATGTTCAAACCCACTTTTTATGGTCCATGTAGTCCCCCTTGTTCCTGAGAAGGCCAAGCCTCCTCTTACACTGGAATCATCATCTTCTGGTTGGGAAGTCCCCTGCACCCTGGTCACTTCTGTCATGTCTTCATGATCTGGGCTTATGAAGTCTGTGGGACTGAAGTGAACTGTAATACCTCAACATACCTGCCATCTGCCTAATCTCAATGGTTCTTCATTTTCAAATGCCCAGGTAGTAATGGTTATATTTCCCAAAACACAAGGGAAAAATATATATTTCATGTAGGTAGAAAAAATTCCCTCATGCATCTTCTTTACCAATGGGATGAGGAAATTTTCCCCACACTCATTCTGTTCTTCTCACAAAGTGATGGCTCTTTCTGAGACATTGACCCTCTTCTGCCATGATTAGTTTCCCCTTGAATAGAATCCTGTGTTAATCAAGACATGCACCTTATAGTGAATTTAGATTAGCATCCTTGAGTGCCTGCTTTTTCAGACACTGTGAAGGTTTATCTCAATAGACAGTATTAAGAAAAAGAAAGTCAACATTTCTCCAGAAGTACAAGGAATAGAAGATTCTGAGAAGTTATTTCTAATCTTGTGACAACCACAGTTGAAAACCTAGATTAAAGTATTTTTTCTCTTCAAAATTCAATTGTCACATTTGGCATAAGAGGAGGTAATTACCAATAACCAATTAACATTGAAAAATCCTTTTCTCTGTCATTGGATTGGGAACTTTACAGTAAGAAATATAGAATGTTATGATTACTGGTTTACCCTTATCCTGCCACTTTTTCATTGGTTTCTAATAAATATGATATGAATATGTCTGAACTGAAGATGAACAAATGAATTATTTATTCTTTAAATGCCTTTGGCCCAAACCAGGCTTCCATCACTGTTCATTTATAGTTCCACTCAAATTTACTTAGATGGGTTTCCTTGAAAATTTGAATATTCATGTATTACTTAGCATTTAGAATCACATAATTTTTGCATCAATGTCCAAATAAATACTATTAAAAATTAAAGACCCCATAATCCAACACCTAAAGCCACACTACTATATATTTCTCCCATTGTACTATTTATCTGATGGATAAACTGAGACCCAAAATGCAAACCAACTAGAAATCCACCTGTGATAGTGCTGTCTATGAGCAGATTTCAGGTTGGTGGATGGGCAAACTCTGCTGGAAGAAATGCAGCTTCCAGGATCAGTGAGGAAGTGTATATGAGGGATGTTTCCTTCCCAGGCAATCATTTATGCTATTCAAACCTCATGTGATGGGACACTCTAATCAAATCAAGTGCATCTGATCACCATTGGTCTTTTTGCCATTTCCAATCATTTACAAAATTTCAGTAGCAACCTGTGTGTATTTTAACAATACAGATTTTGTACATGTTCACAAAATATGTGCATATGTCAGTATACTGTCTGTATCTTTCTGAACATTGCATTTAAAAAAATATTTATTTATTTATTCCTACCCACTTTCCACATGTGCTCACTGTCTGCTCTATGTGTTCATTCACTACACATTTCCTCTTTGTCTGTTTGTCTCTCTTTGTTGCATCATCTTGCTACATCAGCTCTCCATGGGCATGGGCCATCAGCTCTCCATGAGTGTGAACCATCAACTCTCTGTTGGTATGGGCCAGCTTGCCCTCACCAGAAGACCCTGGGAAGCAAACCCAGGGCCTCCCATATGGTAGGTGGGAACCAAATCAATTGAGCCACATCTGCTTCCCTGCACATTTCATTTTGACTCAAATAATTCCTTGAAAATCTCCAATTGGACACATATAATGTAGCCTAGTTCACTCAGTTTCACTGCTGTTTACCAACCACCTGTATTACATGTGTATTTCTTTTTTAATATCTTCTTTTGTTTGACATTTTCTTTCATTCCAAAACTTCCCTTCCATTACTGATGGTGTTGTTGGTATTTTGGGGGACATACCCTTGTTGATATGAAGAGAATTTGAAGAATGGATAATCTTTGGGATATTTTCAAATGTTGCCCAAGTGAATATTATTTCCTCCAAGTGGTTAGACAAAGTGCATCTCCACTGACACTGGAGGAGACTCTACATTTTTACATATTGTGGTCCCACTAGGTAGAGATTGATTTAAGAAAAAAATTTTATATGTGAAGTTAAATTGGTTATTTATTTGAATTCCATTTATTGTTTATGATGCAGTTTATAATTATTTACCACATCATGTTACTAATCTGAATTGTCTGGTCATATTCCTTTTGTCTATATTTTTGTTCAAATGTTTTTTGATTTTGGGTTGGTAGATATATTATTTTCTAACTGTTTTGGATGCTATTAGTTTCTAGGTGATACCATTGTCAATATATTTTTCCATTCTGTAGCTGGTCTTAACTTCTATTGTCAGATAGACTTTAGTAATATTTAAAGTTGTTGGGAGTTTGGCATTAATTTACAAAATGTAAGCAGGTGTGCATTTGGTAGAAGTGCTCAGTGATCATCTAATTTATTCATGTAGCAACTATGCCCTGAGCACTCACCAGGTCCAGGTGCTGGGTTAGGCCCTGGGTCCAGTGCTGAAAATGATTGACTTTCTCCCAGCTTTCCAGAAGCTCAGAGTCTGGAGGTAGATATGGAAGAATATTAAACAAATACATGTGAAATAGAAGAGCAAGTGCCACAGTGAAAATAAAGTAGGGTGCTGCAAGAGGGGATCTGGGATCCACTAGGTGGGTGGGCCTGAAAGGAGTCACTAAGGTGACATTTATGCTGCAATCAGAATGAGAAACAGGAGACAATCCTGCACAAGTCTGTGAACAGTGTGCCAGGAGAAGGCACAAGTTTTCAGACTCTGATTCTGAAGTGAGTTTGGCCTGAGAGGAGGTTAGAAAGGAGGCCACTGTAGATACAGGGAGCTTGGGAGAAGAGGTGGGGAGGGAGGGAGGAGGAGAGGGACAGATCCTGGGGTCTCACACATTGTATTAGTTAACTATTAGTATGTGACAGCACTATGCCAAAATTTAGTGGCTTACAACAACAAATGTTTCTTTTGCACAACTTCTGTGACAAAGAATTCAGGCAAGGCTAAGCTGTGTGATTTTGATCCAATTTTTATTCCAAGACTGAGAAGTAGTCCCAACTGAGGCTTAACCTTGGAATTGCCTGATTCCAAAGGCACTCATGTTATTTGCAGGATTCTGTTTGGACTGAGGGCTTGAATTCCTTTCTGTCTGTTATCTGAGCCCTCCCTCAGTTCTTTACAATATGGGCCTCTGCACATCATAGCCTGTTTCCCCAGCATGAGGTATAAGATAAAGCTATAGATTTTGAGGTAGATATATATAGAAAGATGGAGAGACAGTAAAAGAGGACTAGCAAGACAGAAATTACATGTGTAGCCATATTCTATTGATAAGAAGAGAGTCACCAAGTCCAGTTCACACATAAAAGGAAGAGATTAGACAAGGCCCTGTATACCAGGAGGCAGAGATCCTTGGAAGTTATTTGATGGCTTTTGACAACATAAACTAAATGGAGGCATTTAATCTGATTCTAAATATAATGGGTATGCATTGAAGGGGTTTGATTCAGATGGTGCTATCTGTTTTTCATTGAATTTTAAGTCCATTATTTTGGGGGCTGGGAAATGAACCCAAGAAGATAAGTTAATTTCCCATAATCCTACCATCAAGAACCAGCCTTGTATTGATTTGAGCTGCCTGCTGCTTCCTATTCCTTCATGTAATTCTTCCATCTCTAAAGTACATGTATTAGTGATCTTTCACATTAGATCATGAGTTTTATAGATATTATTCCATATACATATGCTAAAGTCCCTAGGATGTGGAAGTTAGAATGATCCTTATGGTTTTGGTGAGGAGACTAGGGAGGCCCAAGAGGCACAATGTCTTGTCCAAATTCATGGATAAGGCAGAAAAATGAGATAGGCCTGAAGCCAGTCCTATTTCCTCAATATTGGAATCCTGAATTTCCCAGGCCTTTCCCATATTCTTCAGGGAGGGGAGTGTTTGTGTAAACTGAAGACATGAGAGAGGAGGCTGAAGAGACATCAGCTTTAGGAGAGGTTTTATCCAAGGAAGTGGGGCAGATAATGGGATCCCAAGAAGAAATCTCACTTCCTTAGAGATATAATCCAACAGAACTTGGAAACCTGGTCACCAGGCACCCACATTCTAGAGCCCCCAGATGAGCTCACTTGAGCAGGATTCTTTGGAGAACAAGATGTTTTCTTGTTTACCAAGGTTCTTACCTCAGGAAAACTCACAGTGAGAGGCTTTTACAAAGCTGCAGGAAATGGTTCAACCTCTACAACAGAATACTCTGGCCATTTAACAAGAGATACCCAAAGGTAAGATAGGGATCACAAGGCAGTGAATGAAGGCTGGGCAAATATTCTGATCCTTCCTGCGTAGCCCCACAGCACCTTCCACTCCCAGTGTGCCTGAGCTGGGGAAAGCTGGGATGTAGGAAAGGACATGAAGGATGGACCCACCTTGGGCAGAAGCTGGTTCTCTAGGAGGTTGGAAGACTGGTTGGCCCAGTAGGTTCAAGCCTCCTCATTGCTGGCAGGGTAGGAAGGAAAGTACTGGGGTGATGGTCATCTGCCCAGATGTTAATCTGCAGACTTGGAGCCATCATCTCATCTCTTTTCTTCCTGGGCTCAAGGCCTGTGCAGACAATTGTTTCTAATCTGGGGCAGAGAGCTTTATATGGAGTCATCACTGTGGCAACAGACAAGCAGGGCCTTCATGACCAATTAATAAGGGTTGTGGACATTGTTCTTTACTGAGCAGTGTGGAAAGTGGGGTGGGGGTCCCTGACTGAGGAAGGGCAAGGCTGAACCTTTTGTCCAACACATCTGATGATTTCCACTATAAGGCTGATCTAGGGGATTACTCCTGTCAAAGACAGCTCTAGATGGTGCCCAGGGCACCCTGGGAAGAAAGTGGGGGCTGGGATCCCAGAGGCAGCCTTTGAGAGCATCCATCTCAATTACCAACATTTCTAAGTCATTCTGCCCCCTCCCTGCCTGCTCCCACACCACAATCAATGGTCAAGATAATGAAGTATAGTGAGAAACTGGTTCAGAATTCTTCCTGGAACCTCAGTCATGGGTGCTCAGCTACAAGTGGGTGTGGACTAGGCTGTACACCTACCCATCAGTAGAATAGTGTTGGTGGGATGAAGAGACCCACCTGTCACTTGCAGAGAATAAGGCAGCATTTTGCATTCAAACTACAGTTTGAGGTGCAATGAGGGCCAGGAGAATCTGGGGCAGGAAAATGGATTCAAAATTTCCCCCACGTCCTCCAAATACTTATAAAACGTCTACCACATGCCAGTGTAGTGCATAACTGATATAAGGCCATCAAAACTCCAGGAATATAAGTTTGAATGGGTTTTCACAGGGCATAGGAAATGTGGGTGTCTGTAAAAATCATATTAATAAGGACCATTCCTGACATAGGACAGTGTCTTCCTCTCTAGAGCTTTGAAGGAAGAAGGAATGTGTTCTGCTTCTCATGCAGAGGTTTCTATGACCACCAGTTAAGAACTCATAGTTTTCAAGATGAACTCTGGAATTGCACCAGCTATAAGTGGGGCAGAGGAAATGTAAAAATATCAAAACTTACAATGTGCAAAGTAAAACACCAGAAGATTGTTAGCAAATGACCAGAGGGTAGGCAGGAGTGTCCATCATCATTCCCCTTGTAGGGGCTCCATGGTCCATCCTTTCTCTGAGATTTGAATCCTTCTGGGATCCTGGTCTCCAAACCCAAAATTCGTTGTTCTGCTGCATTGATTCTGGGGGAACATTTCTGGTGCAGTTTCCAAAGCCACAACTGACCTCATTTCATAAACTTATCCCTCCCTGTAAACTGGCATTTCTAGCATCCCTGCAATTCCTTGCACAATTTGTTTTAATCCAGAAATTCCTCAGAAGTCTGCCAGCCTCTCTGTCAGGTCCTTGGAGGCCACTCCCTCTGACCAGTTCCTGATGATTCACAGTGAGCTCTGGTGTCTTGATCAGTGTCTTATTCCTTCCCATGGAAGGAAAACTCACACTTTTCCTCACTGGCCAAGATGACACTGTGGCCATTTGGTTCTCAGGTCCATTGTCTTGGGAGTTCACCAGTTTACACACTCAGTTGTGTTGTTACTGATATATCCTGAAAGAGACACCCAGGCCCAGGACCTTAGAACTCACAGCCACTGTGATGGTGGTGGACTTTGTCCAAGTCTTGCAATGTGGTTATGCCCAAAGGGTAAGAACCTGTCTGCCGGGGAGAGTTGAAATATGTGACATGTCAGGGGTAGGGGAAGGAGGTGATCCTAAGACTGATGACCCACAAGCATGCATGGTACAGCATTTCCAATTAAACACTGCAGCCCTTCCAGTCCAGGTGGTAGAGTCCCTGCCCTGAGCTCACCTGAGAGTCCTTCCTGGACTTCTTTTTCATCTGGAATTAAGGGGTTAACCCCAGACACTGCCCTGTGCCTCCAGGGCCCTGCTCCAGCTTCCAGCCACCATCTTGTTAAGGACTTTGAACATCATTCCTTGGCTTCATCCAGATCAATTGTGGGAAGATACTGTTTTCACTTTTGGATTTTTCTCAGTTATCTTCCATTTCCCCAGGGCTCCAGCTATAACCTGGAAACCCATGGTGACCTCTTCAGACAGCTGAGGGGAAGAGCACAAACCCTGGCTCCAGAAAGCCCGGGCCCTTCATGACAGGGCACAGCCATCCACAGATGGGTTTTTTAAATGAATCACAGGTATGGCTTTGCTTTCCCCTCAAAGACAGAAGTGCCAGGTCTCAAAGGTAGTTCAGGACACTGAATAAGGCACTGGTAATGGAGGCTTTTCACCTACACAGCTTGGAGGATTCTAAGAGCAGTGACATCATATAGAAACATGTAATAAATCTAGTGCAATCTGATATGGCAGAGAGTGAGTTTTTACTGTATCCTTGGGCTTCCACTGACCAGAGTGCAGTGAGAGTGACCCAGCAGAGGCCCACATTTAGGGAAGGAGTATATCTCACTCAGTCTCTGACAGGGAATCTTCTGTTTACACTGAGACTGCTTGATCAACCAGAAAGTCCAGTTGGCCAAGGCAGTCATGCACCAGCCCAGTTTTGCCCTTGCTCAGGCTCTGCTTGGTGGGCTTCAGGGGCCCACTGGAGTTGATTCCCCATGGGAAGGGGTTACATTTATTTTTGGCAAAAAAGAGTTGTCCCAGCAGTGACTGTTGGGCCAAGGGAAGAGAGGGAGTGAGGTGGCCTGAGGTCTCCTGGGGCTGCTCTTCCTCAGGAAAAGCTGCCCTCCAACAGCTCTAGGTCTCAGGTCTCTTGATGTGGTCAGTGTGGCCCCTTCTGCTTGGCTTCTACATGAGGGTTGGTGGTTTTTTTGTGTTCTACTCTGACAGAATAGAACCTCATTTGGTCCAAGGGAAGAAGTCAGCAAAGGCATGGGTTAATCTACAAAGCTTTACAACTGTCTGTTCCCTTGTACTTATTGAGTACACAAAGATATCTATGAAGAGACCTGAGAACAGGAGGCCATTTCAGCCTGTCCACTTTTGACTGGTGGCCACTGGGTCACACGGTCACATGAGCTTCACAATAAAAACATCAAATCAATCTGAACATTGACCAGAGAATCTGTAGGGGAGGTCTAGCTCCTTTTCAGCTTCTCTGTACACATGTCAGCTTCTGTTCCCTTTGGGGGCCTGACCAGCAGAGCCACATCTCCAAGACTGTTGAGCATCAGAGTGATGCTGAGTGAATTCTCGGGTCCCTTCCCTAATCACATGTGTTTTTCCATGGGGACAAATCTCTGCAGCTCTTCAGAAATTACCATTTATACATTTTAATGAGAAAAACATTGGAACTCAATTTAAATAAATAACATATCTAACATAGTCATAATTTTTGTTTACATCTCTGCATGCACAATACAAAGAAAGTATTTAACTTTCCCAAACAATATTACTTTAAATATTATTACCAGGAATTCAAGTAGGTGGGTTAGATGACCATTGAGAATGAGAATGAGTTGAAGCCTGAAGGTTTCCTTCACAGTATCTAATGGTCACGTTGAAGTCCAGGTGACTCACAGGACTCCTTTACTAGGAATGACATCAAAAAGACAGTTTTATCAGGCAGAATAGAATATGCTTCCCTACAGCTATTGGGCAAGACAGAATATTTTTTTCTAGCTAAGATTTATGTTGCCTGTTCAAGTACTGGAATCCCTTTGAGGGATAGAAAGCTTGAGGTACCCAAAATTATAACATAGGATGTAATAGCCAGAAAAAATTATTAAGAAATGAAATAGAGGCATAATATAGTGTTCTGTTCTTGTGCCCACAAACCCTCTGGTCTTTCATGCATATAAATGGCTCTGGATGGAGTGACCAGGGCATGGGGCAAGGATAGCCTGAAACCTGGAAGACTCTGGGTCTCAGTATTACAGATCCAGCCTAGGATGGAAGTAGAGGGGACAGATGGTGTCTTGGGTACTGCTGTATTACCCTTGGTTGATCTGGCTGTACCATTCTACATTCACACCAACTGTGAATAAGTGTTCTTATCTCTCCACATCCTCTCCAATACTTGTAGTTCTCTGTCTTTTTAATAGTGGCCATTCTAATACATGTGAAATTATGTCTCATTTTAGCTTTGATTTTCATTTCCCTAATCACTAGATGTTGAACATTTTTTTCATTTGTTTCTTCATCATTTGTATTTCTTCTTTGGATAAATGTGTATTCAAGATATTTGCCCATTTTTAAATCATGTCATTTCTCCTTTTATTGTTGAGTTGTATCATCTCTTTTTATATTATGGATATTAAACTTTTATTGGGTATATGATTTCCAAATATTTTCTCCCATTGAGTTCACTGCCTTTTTACCCATTGACAAAGTCCTTTGAGGTACAATAGTGTTTAATTTTGAGGAGGTCCATTTATCTATTTTTCCTTTTATTACTTGTGCTTTGAGTGTCAGCTCCAAGAAAACATCACCTATCAGAAGATCTTTAAGATGTTTCCCTACATTTTCTTCTAGTAGTTTTATAGCATTAGCTTTTGCATTTAGGTTTTTAATCCATTTTGATTTGATTCTTGTACTGGGAGTGAGATAGGCATTCTCTTTCATTCTTTTTCTTATGGATATCCAGTTCTCCAGTGCCATTTGTTGAAGAGACTGTTTTGCCCCATTAACATGGATTTGGTAGGTTTGTTGAAAACTAATTGGCTGTAGAAGTGAGTGTTTATTTCTGGACCCTCAATTCTATTCCACTGATCCATGTGTTTATTGTTATACCAATATCATGCTGTTTTGACCACACTAGCTTTGTAATATGTTTCAAGCACAAGCAGTGAAAGTCCTCCCACATCACTCCTCATTTTTAGAATGTTTTTTGCTATTTGAGAGCACTTTCCCTTCCAAATAAATTTGGCAATTGCCTTTTCTATTTCTGTAAAATAGGCTGTTGGAATTTTGATTGATATTGCATTGAATCTAGAAATTAGCTTGGGTAGGATTTATATATTCATGATATGTAGTCTTCCAATACATGAACACAATACATCTTTCCATTTGCTTATGTCTTTGATTATTTTAGCATTGTTTTGTAGTTTTCTGAATGTAGGTATTGTACTTCTTTGATTATATTGATTCTTAAATATTTGAGTCTTTTATTGCTATTGTAAATGTAAACTATTTCCTGATTTCCTCCTCAATTTGTTCAATATTAAGGTACAGAAACATTATTGATTTTTGCATGTTGATCATGTATCCTGTCATTTTGCTGAAATCATTTGTTTACTCAAATATCTTTGTCATAGACATTTCAGAATTTTTATAATATAGGATCATAGCATCCATGAATACTGAGTTTTGCTTCCTCTTTTCCTACTTGGATGCCTTTTATTTTTTTCCTGTCTAATTCTTCTAGATAAAACTTCTAACCCAAGGTTGAATAACAATGGTGACAGTGAGCCTCCTTGTCTTATACCCAATCTAAGAAGGAAAGCTTTAAACCTTTCCCCATTGAGTATGATGATTGCTGTGGGGTTTTCATACATGCTGTGATGGTTAAGCTAAAGGGTCAACTTGGCCAGGTAACTGCCCAGTTGTTTGGTCAAGCAAGCACTGGGATAATTGTAATACAAGGACATTTATGGACTTTAGTCACCAGTGAGTTTACTGCATAGATACCTGATTATATCTACATGAATCAGGGAGAATGCTTTCAACAATGAGTGATGCTTTATCCAATTATTTGAATGTTTTTAAAGGATAGGTGATTTCAGCATTTGTAGAGAATTTCCTAGCTTGTCTTTGGGCAGCCAGCATCTCCCAGAAACTCACCAAACACCTTCACTGGACTTCCATCAGAACCTCTGGTTTGCAGCCTGCCTGCAGAATGTGGAGTTGTGCATTGCCACGGTCATGCAAGAGACTCTTATAAAATCTCATGTTCTTGACAGATATCTCCTGTTGATTCTGTTTCCATAGAGAACCCTGACTAATGTATATTCCCTTTATCATGTTGAGGATTTCCCTCTCTATTTCCATCTTTCTAGGTGTTTTTATCAAGAAAGAATGCTAGATTTTGTTGAATGTCTTTTCTGCATTGATCTAGGTGATAAGGTGATTTTTCCTTCAATTTGTTAATGTGGTGCATTACAATAATTGATTTTCTTCTGTTGAACCACCCTTGCATACCAGGAATGAATTCCATTTGTTTGTGGCGTCTTTTGATATGCTGTTGGATTCTCTTTCCAAGTGTTTTTGGTTTTGTTTATTTTTGAGAAATTTTGCATCTATGTTCATTAGATAGATTGGTCTGTAATTTTTCTTTCTTGTGGTATTCTTATCTGGCTTTGGTATTAGAGTGATGTTAGCTTCACAAAATTTGTTGGATAATTTTCCCTCCTATTCAATTTTTTGATGAATTTAAGCCATATTGGTGTTAATACTTCTTGAAATGCTTGGTAGAATTCACCTGTAAGTTCATCTGATCCTGGACATTTCTTTGTTGGGAGACTTTTGATGATTGATTGAATTTCTGTAAATATAGTGGGTTTGTTAAGTTCTTGTATTTTTGTGGCATTGGCATAGGTCGTGTGTTTTTAGGAATTTGTCAATTTCTTCTAGATTGTCTAGCTTATTGGCATTCAGTTTCTCATAATATACTCTTATGACCCTTTTTATTCTTGTGCTGTCATAATTTCCCCCATTTCATTTATTTTATTGAGTTACATCGTCTCTTTTTTCTTTGTTAGCCTTGCTAAGCATTTGCCAATTTTATTGTTCTTCTCAAAG
>JAQZBX010096708.1:0-11769 GCA_029593785.1 Cabassous unicinctus
CATCTATGTGGAAAAGGCTACAAACAATCTTCAGCCCTTAGACAACCTCAGAGAACTCACATTGAAGAGAAACCCTATGAATGCCATTTGTGTTGGATAGCCTTTGCCTTTATTTATGTTCTTAGACAACATGTGAGGACTCACACTGGAGAGAAAAACTAAAAATGCCATCTATGTGGGAAATCTTATAGAACATGTTCTTATTATAGAATCCATGAGAAAATTCACACTGGAGAAAAACCCTAGGAATTTCATCTATGTGGAAAAACCTTCATCCATTATTCTGGGATTAGTAAACATGAGAGCATCTCACACTCAAATGGAATCCTGTGCATGACTTCTATGTGGGTTAGCCATCACTAGCCCTTAGCAACATGAGAGAATTCACAATGAGGAGAATGCACATGAATATTGTCTACGTGGGAAAGCTTTCGATCTGTCTTTAGATGAAATGAGTGTACACACACTACAGAAAACCATATGAATGTTTTCTTATGTAAATTTACTTTTGTAAGTTTACACAACATAAAGAACCCAAATTGGAAAAAGAGGCATGTATATTGGAAAACAATCAGGTAATGTTCTGACCTAAGTATAGGGCATTCAGTAATATTTTTTTGAATATAGAAGAGATTTGCAGCCAGCAAATTAACCTTTAACTTATACTGAAGGAACACTATGTTTGTAATCAACATGGAAAAGATTTTCATCATCCTTATTATTTCATCTTATCTAAATTCATACTGAACAGAACAGAATAGGTACAATGTCATATGTGGAGCAAAACTGTCTGTTGATGGTTTGATGATATGAGTGAACTAACAATAAAAGTAGCACAGTCTTCATCTATTACTCTAAATTATAAATAAACTAGAAAATGATGTGAGAAAAATTCTACATCTGAACTCAATGCGGGAATGCCTGAATGTATGTTATACTTTAAATGAAATGATGGAACATAACAGCAGAAACATCAGTTTGTAATCAATGTGTACAACCATTTACTCAAGGCCTAACCTTGGTGTTCAAAGAAAATTCAATGTAGGAATAACCACTTAAACAACAACAACAACAAAAACTCATCATGAAAAATCTTTCTAGAAGGACGAGACCCCTAGGAGGAGTGACATATTTCATGCTGGAAATGTTTTTGAATGTATGTCACTTGAAATCATTTATTCATGCAGCAACATTTGTAGGGCTTGTAGGAATCCACATTATTTGAAACAATCTTCAGGTCATAAATGAAAGAATGTGTTCAGCAAGCACTCATTTCCTAGTAATTTTAATAGACTTCCAATAAGGACACAAACATTCTGAAGGTCAAATTGGTAAACATTCAGCTGGATTTCACATTGGAACATTCACATTTCAAAAAAATACAATTTATATGTACCAATTCAGCAAAGAATCCAGGATATTGAAAAAGCCTTATGATTGAAAATATGTAACAAATCAATGTAAGATTGTGAAGTGAACTGGGAATATTGGATGAGGAAGTTTTTAAGATTATGAAATGAGAATCAACTCAACATATTAGTATTTTCATATATGGAAGCAACAAAAGTTGTTGCTGAAAAATCTAATTTGGTCAAGTTGTAATTTTTTCATGTAGCTCTAAAAAGAAATAATTGGATATTTTGGAAAATGTGTTCAAGTGTAATTTGAAACATATAGAACAGAAAATAAAGTGTCTTACTCTCATCTTAATTTACAAAGATGCATGTGAGTGAAGCAAGACAGACACAAAAGGACAATTACTGTAGGATTGCCCTATTATGAACTAAATATATTTTGTGAAATATCAATATGTGAAATATGAATATGGGTAGAATTGCATATATAAGACCATTTTTCTTTGATGCTGAACAAATGTAAGCTAATACTACAAAATGTTAATATCAGACCAAAATAAACCTTTATACTAAATGAAAGATACCAGACAGAGAGTACTACATATTGTATGATTCCATTTATATAAAATATAAATATAAATCATTTTATAAATATGAAATTAGATTATTAGTGATGTAGTTCTGAGGAAGGAATTCTAAGGTGTGTGGAGTCTTTCTTTTTGGAGTAATGAAATTGTTCTAAAATTTTTGAGATGATGAATGTAAAACATTCTGATTACACTAAAGCAGTTGATTATACACTTTGGATAGAATAGCCAGAAACAGCAGCTATGTACAGTGGGGGAAGGATAGAGAGATTGAAAGGTGAGGAATTTTCTTTGTCTGTTTTTTGTTTATTATTGTTATTGAAATAATGAAAATGCTCTGATAATGATTTATATATAGTGATGAACGCAAAACTAGTTGATTATACCAAATACAATCCATTTTACACTTTGGATGAATTGTATGCTTTATTAATATCTATCAATAAAAACAATTTGTTTAAAAAATGTCTATTCAAGCCTTTTGCACAATTTTAAAGTGGGTTACTTGTTTTTTTTGTCATTAAGATATGTGATCTCTTTATAAATCCTAGAAATTAAACACTTATCTGACATGAGAAATATATTCCAAAAATTTTCTCCCATTAACTAGGCTGCCTTTTCACTTTCTTGAAAAATTCCTTTGAGTGCAAAAGCATTTAATTTTAATGAGGTCCCATTTATCTATACTTTCTTCCATTGCTTTTGCTTTTGGTGTAAATTCTAATAACCCACTGCCTATCCCAGGAAATTTAACATGAATCCCTACATTTTCTTTAAGGTTTTTTATTTTCCTGGCTCTTATATTTTGGTCACTGATCTATTTTGAATTAATTTTTATATAATGGCTGAGGTACGGGCCCTCTTTCATTCTTTTGGATATTGATATCAAGTTCTCCCAACACCATTTGTGGAAGATATAATTCTGTCTCATTTGAGTGGACTTGGAAGCCTTGTCAAATATCAACTGGCCGTAGATGTTATTGTCTATTTCTGAAATCTCAATTTTATTCCATTGGTGTAAATATATATCCTTATGCCAATACCATGTTGTTTTGACCACAGTCACTTTGTAGTATGCTTTACTGTCAGAAAGTGTGAGTCCTACACTCTCATTCTTCCTTCTCAAGATGTTCATTGTATTTGGGGCCATTTCCCCTTCCAAATAAATTTGATATTTAGCTTTTTCATTACCAGAAATTAGGCTGTTGAATTTTGATTGTAATTGCATTGATTCCATAAATCAAGTTGGGTAGACTTGACATCTTAATGGTATTTATTATTTTAAACCATGAACACATAATATCCTTCCATTTATTTAGGTTTTCTTTCTTTATTTTTTTTTAGCAAGTTTGTGTATTTTTCTGTGTACAATTCCTTTACATCCCTAGTTGAATTTATTCCTAAACACTTCATTCTTTTGGTTGCTATTGTAAATGGCCTTTTTTTCTATTTTCACACCAAGACAGTGATTTCATATCCAAGAGACCTGGGCAAGCCATGATCCTGAGACTTAAACTTTGGAGTAAACAGTAATTTGAAGGAAAGGATAAGGTCCTAAGAGGTTAAATATATGGAAAGCAGGAGATTCATGGAGGAGAAATACTGAAAAACTAATTCAGCTGACTAATAACACATTCTCTTGGGAACAGAGAACCAGGAGCAAAATTTTCTTTCTGTCCAGACCAGTATCCCACAGGGTAATGATGTCTCATGATTTTGATAAATGAGAGAAATTGCCTAATGAGGTGCTATAGAGAAGCTTTAAATATCTCCTCCTCTGTTGTCTCTCAACTTGTGCAACCTTGGACTGGACAGTGTTTTTTTCTCTTTGGGTCTTAAGTCCTCTTGGGAGACTGATTCCTCACCCCTTCCTGCTGTCTTGTATGGGGACTGAGCTTCAGTGCCATCATCCAACACCCAACTTGGAGTTTGGATTTTCATTCAGACATCTTCCACTCAGAGATGCAATCCAGGTGAGTCAGAGAGTACAGAAGACACTACAGAAAAGGGAGAGGGAGAATGGAAGTTGTGTGAGGGTTAAAGACTCAGGCAGGAGCCCAACAAACTCATGTAGCAGCCCAACTGCTGGATCTGCTATTAGCTCACAAAGATCTTTGTCCCCCAACTCAGCATGCCTTGTATCCAATTCATAAAATCCTTGGCTAAACACACATAGTCCCTGGGCACAGCAGAAATGATTCCAAGGAGTTGCATTCTGTTTTCCTTCTGTGTAACACTCGAGTGATAAACCATAGTGCATAAATAACCCTGCAAATAAAGGACAGACATGCCTGCAAATCTGGAGAGACATCAGCTGTGCTGGTAAGAAAACTTCCCTCTCCATCTAAAGTCTTTTTCCGCCTACCTCCCTCACGAGCTCTCAAGGTGAAAGCAGTGAACAAATGCATAGTTGACAGGATTTGATGTGTTCTCCCACCACTCCCCCAGCTGAGGAGGTAAGGAATAAGGCCCTGGGTGGTCCCCAATGTGTGTGTGGGCTGGTGTAGTCAAGTGGTTATCTCGGTGATGTACCTGTCAGGATGCGACACCCAGGAATGCCCTGCAGTGCTGCTAGGTGTTTTGCAGCAAGCCGAGTTGGCTATAGGGGAAATGAAGCCCCACATGGCTGCTGCATGGGTGGGATGGGTGTTCCTGTCTCTATTATGAGACACCACTCAAGAGACATTGAAACAGTCTAGCCACTTGCATGAACAGGAAGGGGAAATTGACCAGTTGCGTGAGCAACTGCAGCAGTCACATGTGTGGCTGGAGTGTCAAGACATGTCAGTTGGCAGTAGTTTGGAAGAGGAAGAAGAGGTGGAACCTATCTGACAAGCTCACCCAGTCATAATGCAAAAGATGAAACACAATCAAGACATGGGGCAAGGGGGACACCCCATTGGGCAACCACACATGGTACAACATACTGTATATCACCCATATCCCCAGGCTGAGCTGGTAGAGTTAGGCAGGCAATTTTGACAAAAGCCAGTGAGCCAGTGGCCACCTGGCTGCTGTGCCTGTGGGATGTGGATGGCATTTTGTGCTCCAGAACTCAGAAAGAGAGGTTAGCATCACTTACTGGCCATGGCTTGATGTGCCAGCATCTCTTAAATTAGTGGTGGCATGCTGGGGGAAACCCTGATTACACACTGATGGAGGGATTCCAAACAGCCATTTGTACAGTCTGGAATGATGTGAGAGAGTTGCCAGACTCAGTGAGCCAATGCACTATGTATGCTGACCTCGCACAGATAGTCCAGGAAATAGGCATGCTCAGTGTTGTCTTTTACACCAAAAACCAGGGACCCAATGTCGAGAGGTTCACAAGTCGAATGACTCATCTGCTTGTGCACATGCTACTGATCCCTTGTTTGAGTCCCTGATGGCTATCTTGACCCTGTATGTGGGGCATCTGATACATGAGGTGACAGCCATGATGGCTAGTCTTGGTAAGGCTGAGAGCCAATGGACCAAGGTCCGTCCAGTGATGACAAGGGAAGACATGCCCCCATCTCATAAAACAGCTAAGTCCACAGGCTGAGACTATAGGAGAGGTCCTGTGAAGGTCATATGGAAGCAGATGTGGAATATTTGCTGACCACCAGGGTAGACAAAGCTAAAATAGATGGAAAACCAAACATGGTCCTGTTAGACTTGTAGAGACAGCTAGAGTCTGCTCAGCAGTGAACAGGAAAAGCCCAGAAACCAAGGCAAGTTAGGGCAACTGTGCAACTTAGTGATTACCAGTTGGAGGACCCCAAGAACTCCACCGAGCTGGTGTTTACATTCACATAGGTTAAAGACCGAGGCGTCCAAGATGGGGAAACTCAGAAAGACCAGAGGCCCTACGTGGAGCTAGCAATCCAGTGTTCCCCACAGAAAGTACAGCATATCTTGTCCAAGAATGCACCCTTCTTTATGGGCAACTGGATGAATTCATAGGCACTTACACCTACATGGGCAACTATGGTTATACTAGAAGGGCAACTTACGAGTCATTCAAAGGTGATGTTAGAAATTGGATGGTTGCCCCCACAAATGTACACTGTGTGCATTTCTACTATCCCAGAGTATATACTGAGTATAGATATGTTGAAAAACTCAACCCTGCAGACCACTATTGGTGAATTCCATCTATGAGTATGGGCAGTGAAATCCATGATGCGGGGACATGCTAAACATGCCCTTGTTGTGTTGCCTGAACCCCACAGCACAGGAAACATAAAACAGTACCATTTGCCAGGAAGGCATGAAAAAATATCAGCAACCATTAAAGGATTGGTCAAGTACAAATCCTCCATGAGGCTTGGAGCCCATTTAATGCTTCAGTGTGGCCCATATGTAAGCCTGATGGGATGTGACATATGACTATTGACTATCAAGAGTTCAACCAGTTGGTGCCCCCTTTACGTGGCTGTGCCCTCTACTTTTGACCTAAGGATACTTTGACTTTGACACTGGGAACTTATCATTTTGATTTGGACTTGGCAAATGTCTTTTTCTCCTTTGCCATGGCTGATGAAGTGCAGGATCAGTTTGCCTTCATGTGGGAATGTCATCAATGGACTTTTCCATATTGCCTATGGGCTATGTTCACAGCCACACCATTTGTCACAGTTTAGTGGCTAAAGACCTAGAAAAGTGGCAACATGCTGATACCATCCAGATGTATCATTACATTAGTGATGTAATGCTAACCTCTGTCTCTCTTGCAGATTTGGAGGCTGCTGCTCCCACTCTGGTTGACCACCTCAAAAGTCAAGGATGGGTGATAAATCAGGACAAGTTACAAGGACCTGGGCCATCTGTCAAATTTTTGGGTATTGTATGGTTGGGTATGACAAAAGTAATCCCTGAAGCAGTAATTGATAAGATTCAAGTCTTCCAACTCCCCACAGATGCAGACCTTTTTGGGTATCCTGGGCTACTGGCAAGTGTTCATTCCCTAATTGGCACAAGTCCTCAAGCTTTTATATAAGTTAACAAAGAAAGGAGGTGGTTGGGATTGGACTGACGAGACTGAGTAGGCCTTCGTACAAGCTAAGAGGGCTGTTAAACAAGTTCAAACTTTGTTAGTGGCCTACCCTAGCCACCCATTTGAATTAGATGTGCACGTTACAGAAGAAAGCTATGGTTGGGACCTGTGGCAGTGAACTGAGTGGCTGTGACAGCCAATAGGATTTTGGAGTAAGCTATGGAGACAAGCGGAAAAATGTTATAGTCTCATAGAGAAGCAACTGACAGACATGTGTGCTGCCGTGTGGAGTACTGAGACCATAACCTGGGAAGCCCTGGTAAAGAAATTTACCACCTACCTCATAAAAGGGTGGGTGCAGAATTGGATCACCTGGCCACAAAGTGGTATGGCCCAGAAGGTAACACTGGTCAAGTTGGGGGCCTATTTGGAGCAGAGGTACACGTTTGCTTCTAGTCCATTGAGTAAAAAATTACAGCAAGTTTTAGGTCCCTTAACCTATGCTGGGACAGTGGACCCCAAAGCCCCCTTAGAAGTTCCCACTAATGAAGTTTCCCTATTCAAAGCTGAGGTAGGTACTGTGCTAGAACAAGCATATTATACTGATGGGGCCAGCCAAGGTCAGGTGGCTCAAGGGACCACCATTGCCGTGCACCCTCAGACCGATACCATTTGGTATGAATTAGGATTTGTTTAAAGTAGCCAATAGGCTGAACTGTGAGCTGTGTGGCTTAGATGGCAGTGAGGCCAGCCCCTTGGTGGTATGTACCAACAGTTGGGTGGCATATAAAGGTCTTACCTTGTGGTTACCAGAATGGGAGCACATGGATTGGTCAGTGGCCCATTGACCCCTGTGGGGATGATCCATGTGGGAAGATCTATGGGACTAAGGGTTGTCGAAAGCAGTTACAGTGTATCATGTAGTGGCTCAGTGCCCCCTTCTGCATCCAGGCAATGATGAAGCAGATCAGGTAACTAAGCTTACCCTGTGGGTTAACAGTGTTCAGGACATGGCACTGCGGTTGCACTGGAAACGCCTACATGCTGAAGTCCCCATGATGATGAAGGCTGCACAAAGTTGGGGTTTAGCTGTGGATTCAGAGGGCACTTGGGCAGCATGCCATGTATGTCCCCAATGTTCTCTGTTACATCAGAGGCCACTGTCCAGGACTATAGGTCAAATTGTGCTAGAACGTATCCTGCTCACAAGATGACATGTAGATTTTATTGGGCCATTACCTCTGAGTCAGCAGTGCTGATATGTTCTTATGGCTGGTGACATGGCCACAGGTCTAATTTATGTGTATCATGCTCCCAGGCAACCCAAGCTGTGACTGTGCAAGTGTTACAACAGCTGTGTGCCATGTATGGCTGGCCATTAACTATAGAAAGTGACAGAGGGTTCCATTTCAAAGGGCAAATAGTGCAGCAATGGGTCCTCTGACAGGGCATGAAATGGATCTATCATGTGCCCTACAATCCTTTGGCAGCTGGCATGATTGAACGTTATAATGGCCTTCTTAACTTGGGCCTGTGGGCAACAGCCCAAGTGACTCCAATCTTGCAGGGGTGGTGTGATCACCTCTGCTTGGTAGTATGTTTAAATGAATGATCCCACCAGGGAGAAATGGCACCAGCAGAAACCCTGTTGCAGCATGTATTAGTCAGTCAAAGGGGTGCTAATGTGAAATACCAAAAATGGGTTGGTCTTTATAAAGGGTATTTATTTGGAGTAGAAGTCCACAGATACAGGCCATAAAGCATAAGTTTCTTCTCTCACCAAAGTCCATTGCCACATGTTGGAGCAAGACAGTGGCCAATGTTTGCCAGGGTTCAGGCTTCTTGGGTTCTTCTCTTCCGGGGCCTATGTTTCTCTCTGGGCTTAGCTCCTCTGTTTCTTACACAAGGTCATCTGTAGAGTATCAGGTGAACGGCTTGCTTCTCTTTTCCTGGGGCTTTCTCTCCAACATCAAAACTGCTTCTCAAAAACTGCTTCCTCTGTCCTTTGCCTTTCCTTTTATATTCAATTCCCCCACCCACCAAGGGGTGGGGCTCAACACCCTCCTAACATGGCCCAGTCAACACCCTAATCATAACTTAATCATGTCCAAATTAACAGATCAGTTTACAAGCATGATCCAATTATATTTTTGGAATTCATAATTACATCAAATTGCCAAACAGCTACACCGCGTGTACCTGCCCCCATTCAATTACAGGTCACTACAAAGGATCCACCGTTAAAACCGCAAGTACAGGAAGGGCAGGTACTACTGCAGCGTCCTCCATAATTCACAGAGGAGAAACAATCTCTGTGTCATGACCCTGGACTTTAAAAGTTCCCCATGTTTGGTGGGTAGCTCTGGTCATGCCCTGGGGAGGCAGGGCACAGCATCAATTAACTATGACCCACTGGATTACTGATGTATAGCCACTGAGTTTTACGGTGAGTGAACCTGCCACTGTGGCCACCATACTGAAAGGTACATTCATTCTGGCATTGTGGCCCATCGTGAGTTCTCCCATCCTGTTACAGGTTGAAGAAAATGTCTCATTGGCTGTGCCAGAAGTCCCAAAAAGTGTGGTATACTCTCCCAGGGTGCACACTGCAAAGTAGCACTTTACTGTCTAAGGACGACCAGCTGGGATGTGTCCCATTAGATGGGCATGATTTTCCTCTCCTAGTTACACTTACACATTTGTCTTACCACCTCTAGGTGTTCTGCTAACAGCTTGCTGGCTTGGGCACATGTATACACTCAGGTGTACATGTATCCCACTGTTGGGTGTGCACTGAACTGCCAGCCAGCTCAACCAATGGTTCAACCTGAAGTATCATCCCTGCTACTTGGGACAATTGGACCTGGTTGGAGACAGCTGACCAAACAACAGCGGAATAGAAAGCAGCTCGCTGGCATGTTGAGAAATTCCTCCACCAGGACATGGACCCACATCCTCCGTGGTTTGGCTATGCCCTGTATAATGGATAGGGCTGGCTCCCTGCTGAACATGTTTAACTACAAAGGATTGCCCCAAAGTGTATAGAACAAAAGGGGAATCCCAAATGACTAGCAGAGGAAGTACCTCCTAATTTGTGTAACACTACCCAGTAGTGGTGGGTGGTACCCACTGGTGGAATGGGCAGCCTTCTGTCAGAACTAAGCCCACTGTCAGGTTGCTGGCTGAGTACTTGTGAATCTGTGGGCTCCATGGGTGTCCATTCCTCCCATCCAATTTGAGTGGGTGTTGTACTTGAGTAGACCTCTTCATTCTGGGTCGCATCATTCCCACCTTAGATCAGAAATCCCAGAACTGTGATACAGTAATATCATAGATGGCATAGACCAAACATACACCCTGGTGGTTTTACCCATTAGCTATTTTCCTTCCTGGGGAAGGGGCTATCAAAGTTGAATTAGATGTAGAAGCTTTAGCGCATCACACTGTTCAAGCTTTGAATGCTTCAGAATATGCCGTAGCCCAATTGACAGAATTGGGTCAGTACCAAATATGATGATTCTTATTACAGAATCAAATGGCCCATGATTTGTTAACTGCCACACAAGAAGGAACTTGTGAATTAATTCATATGGAATGTTGTGTCTACATTCCTGGTAATAAAGAATCCATTCAGGGGGGCCCACATGAAATGTATCATGAAAAACAAAATATACAGAAATCACAGGTAGACCCTGTACAAGACTGGTGGGGGTGCCTAGGCACTTGGAAATGTTCTCCTAGGGGAACCCTAATAGGCTTAGGATGCATACTCCTAAGCTGTTGCTGTCTGTATTGCTGCTGTGATGTTTGGTTGCAGTGTACCCCCATAGTTGCTAAGGCCGTTGCCCTCAGGGGTGGAGTATGTGAGGGTTAAAGACTCAGGCAGTGGCCCAACTGATGGATCAACTATTAGCTCACAAAGCTCTTTGTCCCCCGACTCAGCATGCCTTGTATCCAATTCATAAAATCCTTGGCCCAACACACATAATCCCTGGGCAAATCAGAAATGATTCTGGGGAGTTGCATTCTTTGTTCCTTCTGTGCAACACTTGAATCATAAACCATAGTGAATAAATAACACTGCAAATAAAGGATGGACATGACTGTACATCTGGAGAGACTGTGGCTGTGCCAGTATGAGCAAACTTCCCTCTCCACCTAAAGTCTTTTTCTGCCTACCTCCCTTGCAAGCTCCCAAGGTGAACACAGTGAACAGAAGTGAGAACTGTTATCTAGAGGCATCTGACAGCCAGTCCAGGTTAGTCCAGAGCCAAGAGATAACCATGCTTGTACTCCCTTTTGCTTAATTAATAAATGTATTTATGTATTATGGTAAATTTACTCTACATCTCTCATTAACTTGCTAAGGGAATATATTCTCTATTGCATTATAAAAATAAGTTAAATTCTTATTTTATTCTTTAATAAGAATTATAAGTTATAATTATTATAAATAATTATAATTTATGATTTTAGATTATATGTTTTCTAACTAAAAAGGTATCCAGTTTTAAAAATACAGCCTGTGTAAGTTTTTACAGATTTCATCCTTTGTAATAGTTTTTCCTGCAATAAATTTTATTGATATCATATATAAAATTGCCAGTGTTGCTATCTAGCACTAACCTATTATAACTGCTAATTTTTATAGAGTCCTTGCATAGATATATCCATTATATTCCTAATAAAGAGAATTAAACTCTTTAAAAATCTGTTTCTGACACTGTCTGAAATGTTTTAAGGCAATGATTTATCTCATATATATATATGATATATATATATATATATATCTTATATATATATAGCTTAGATATAAAAAAGTGTAATAAAAAATTACTGAGTATACAGA
>JAQZBX010096709.1:0-11769 GCA_029593785.1 Cabassous unicinctus
ATTGGTGAAAACACCACTAACAACAAAACTCTTAGTCTTATCTGGCCAAAAGGCATCTCTTTGTTCTCATGTAGCCCTAGTTTACTGTCCTAGTCTTAAATGACCTCATATTGCAGTCTCCTCACTGTGGTTCTTGCTATGTAGAAAGCAATGGTTTCCTCTACTTAGTCCCATCTAGGTATTACCCTGGCCCCATAACCAAGATCACTGCTCTGTGCCCCATCCAGAGAGGGATTCTTTGTCTGAACAGGTTCATCTCCATCATCTGTGCTGTGGTGTACTTTTGGGAGATGCCAAATACTATGTTGCATTTTTAGAAGAAAGAAATTCTGCTGGAAGATACTCAGAATAGTGGCTTCAAGATGTTACGAGGTTAAACTGTGTAGTGGGTATTTGTGTCATCACTAATCTCTTCCTACACAGGAGAAATTGAGATGTCCCCCAATCAAACACTTCTGAGTCCATATGATGCAAGAAACAGCACCATGACCAGAGCCTCTCTGGGACACTCGTTTCCTCTTTCTCCTGCAGCTATTAATTATGCTTGATTGCCAACTCCCTTAACATCACCAGCCCTTTCCAAAATCTTCCCCTGCCAGATCAGCCAGACCTCTCTCTCCTCAGTGATTCTGTTCAATTCAAACTGTGTTTACTGAGCCCCTGCCCTGACTTGACACTTGCATGATTACAGAAAGCCCCCGATGTCTCTAGTAGCTCCCAAACATTAAGGGACATTAAGAACAAGGGTTATAACATAATGCCTGTGTGAGGTGACCTTGACATTGTCCTGTGAACCTCATGGCTGCTACCAGCAGTTGAGTCTGGTAATGGTCCCTACAAATTGGATCCTAAACAAGACATATTCTGCTGTTTACTTTGCATCATTACACAGTGCATGTCTTACTGTCAATGTTAATAAAAATATCTATGTATTTAAACTCTCCATTTGTTAAATGTGGAACAGGTTTAAAGATCCCTTACTTGTCCCCTATTAGTGCTGGTCTAATTTCAGGAATGTCTAGACACTATGTTTCAATGGATTCAGTTTTTGCTTTCCAGTATAAAATGAATACATTTTAGGTTGTGATAATTTAGAATTTAAACCTTTCTCAAGCCATCACTTATCTTTAAAATGGGTTATTACAGCTTCTCTGCTAAAAATGTAAAGAATTTCTTGAGAGCTCTTTTTACATCCTTGTTGCTTAGGGTGTAGATGAGAGGGTTCATGGTGGGGCTCACTGTGATTTTGCCTGCCTGTGGGGAGTAGCTGCAGCCTGGAATCTGGTAAGTGTAGATGACTGTGATGTAGTACATGGTGACAACAATGAGGTGGGAGGAATAGGTGAAGAAGGCTCTCTGCTTCCCCTTAGCTATATGAATCTTCAGGATGGTGGAGATAATGAAGCTGTAGGACACCACGGTAAGTAGGAAATTCAATATGGCATAGAATATGTCAGCCATTAATGTAACAATATCATTTGAATATGTAGAGGAGCAGGAATGTAGGAACATGGGGGAATTTCAAAGAAAAAGTGATCTATCACATTGAACCCAGAAAGGTTCAGTTGTAACACCAGAAGGGCATTGGATCCAGGATAAAATATGCTGATGCCCCACACAGCTCCTGCAAGAGCTGCTCACACTTGGGGGCTCATCATGGAGCCATACTGCAGGTGATAGCAGATGGCCATGTAGTGGTCATAGGCCATGGCAGTGAAGAGAGGCAACTCTGCTGCAGCAGACCATGTTAGGAAGAATAGTCGGGTAATGCAGCTCCCATGGGAGATGGTTTTCTTATCTGTAACCAGAATCTCAAGTAGCTTGGGCAAAACAGTGCATGCACAGAAAACATCAAGCTCATTGAAGTTGACCAGAAAAATTCACATAGGGGGTGGGGTGGAGCCCTGGGATGAAGCTGCCATGATAAGGGAGATGCCACAGAGGGCTATGGTGTAGAAGAAGTGGATGAACAAAAGAACCTGAGCTGTGGTGTTTCTGAGAATCCCTGCAGGATAAATTCTGTCACCAGGATCTTGACCGGTCTGGTCAGATCTACAGATGAGCTACAAAAAGGTGTTTAAGTAGTAGACAATGAATGTAGGTTAAGATACCATCATGTGACTGGCTACCCCCACATTTAAATACATTACACAGAACAATCACCCTCTAATAATGTCTTCCAAGGAATGTATCTCTCTGCCAATGTCTTTGTTATTCCTTCTAGTTTTCTATCATCTTACCCATCCTCATTTCATCTTCTCATCATCCTTTTCATCCATTCTTCCATTCTCCTGTATTCCCTACTTCCCTCATTCTGTCATCTTCCATTATCCCTTCTCCTACTTATCCTTCCTTCCAGGAGAAACTCCATCATTCAATGACCATCTTCTGACACATACTTTCTTTCCCATACCTTCTCTCCACACAGCAATGTTGATCTTCCCAACATGCAAACCTCACTGTGTCATTTTCCTGCTCAAGTGAGCCATGGCTGCCACATCTCAGAGAAGGAAGTCCACAGTCTTCAGTGAGACCTTAAAATGTTGTCTTGCTTGCCTGGAAGTGTCCAGCCTGTCTTTCTTCTCTCCAAGGTACCCTCCTGTTCTCTTTGACTGGAGCACAGAATCTTTACTTTCTCTCTTCTATCTCATGATCAAATGCCCTAGACATGAGCTAATTCCTCAAAGAGCAGCAAGAACCCATTTCTCACCATGACATGGAGCCCATGGCTTGGGATTCATGGAAGGTGGTCTGCTTAGGGGGAACTGAGATGAATCCAGGTGATGGTAGCATTCAGCATTCAGAGGTCAGATGAAACCTGTGGACTTGGGCTGAAAGGCTCCTCAGGAACCAGAACCAGTCATGTCTCAAAGTCACAGAACCAAGGTCAGAAGTGTGAGAACAGGGGAAGCTAACAGAGAGCCAAGATAAGTGTCAAGGGCATCACATGAGGAAGGCTAAGGGGTTCCTACAGCTCTAGTTGCTGGCTCCTCCTACAGCCCAGTCCTGGAAGGAAGCACCCCGACTGGGCACGGCAGACACAAGGAGCCAGACAAAGGTACTTGCCACCAAGCCAGGGGTGTTAGAGGCAACTCTTTCCCACCATGTCCCACCATTTTGGTTCCTGGTGGTCTTCAGAATAGAGTTCAAACTCCTTGGCCCCTGTACATGATCCTTAATATTTGTTCTTTGTCCACCTTCAATATCCTCTCCCTTCTGTTCCTGAATATAGGAGAAATTCTCCGAATCCTCAACCCAGGTGATACTATGCCTGCACTTTAGAAATGAGCACAATTGCAGATGCTTTTCAGCCTTAAATAATCACATTAATTATACAGGAAATTAATCATAGAAAATTCAGGGAAAAGCACTAAATATTGCTTGTGCCCAAACCTCAGCCTCCTGCTAGGCTGCAGAGCCAGGTTTTTCAGAAATATGCACAAGTGCACAGGAGACTGACAGTGGCCATGGAGTCTTTCCAAGGGGACCCAGTTGGACCTGAATCAACCACAGGTATGTTGGATATTCCAGATAATCACCAGAAAGATGTAATTGTTGCAGAATAATCAGAGTTATTTATTGCTGAGTGGAAAAGTCTGTTTCTTCTATCCCAAAGCAGATAATGTTGACAGTTCAGCAAAAAGGGAGACACAGTATGAAAGACAGACAATGTCATCATGTGTACACTTGGTGATTGAGTCTATACAATAGTGTTTTTATAAGGGTTTCCTACCACAAAGATGCATGTCTCATGATTCATATTGTATTAATTTTTAATTTGTCACCTGACAGCAAGTGGACAGGCCTTCCCCAAACTGACAGAGGTAACCTGATTCAAAGAAAAATATCCCTGCTTGAAACATCAGGTGTGCACATGTCTCCAACATTCAAATTTTGACAAAACCCAGGAGATCTACACTTTGGAAAGATGCCTGACAAGCAGGTTCTGAAAATGGCTTTGTTGACTGCTTTTGTACAGGTTGTGATGTGGCATTAGCTGGAACATACTTGGAGATATTGTTAAATATTACATTCTCATCCTTACCCCTCAGCACAGCCTCTCTGAGCCTTTTCCTGGTCACAAATGAGTGTATAGACAAGACTGAACCTTTTCCAACTCACAGCCCTCAGCTTAGACTGTCCTGTATGTGAGTAGGTCAGACAGAAAGCCTGACACCTGGGCATCCAAGGCCAATTAATGGAGGAGTGGGTGGTCCAGAAAACCCACATGCTTGCAGATGCAGAAAGTCTCCATGCTCTATGCTCTGCTGTCCATGGAAAGTCAGTGCTGACCCTGGAATGGACACTGGGTTGTCAGCAGCTACTGTGACACTTTGATAAGTGTAGTTTATTAGACTCACTTATTGAGTCAAGGAGCAGAGATCAGGGGAGACAAGAAATGGCTCTTCCCACAATGTCCAAGGCAAAACCTCTGTGACAAACAAGACATCACGACTAAAGCACATGGACCTGGACAAGAAGAGAAGCCCAAAATTACTACTTTTGGGGGCTGAGTGGCTTCAGGTCATGGCAGGTGTGGACAAACAAGTGAGCAAAACCTACCTGTTAGGAAAGCAAAGCTGAACTTGACATTCCTGGATTCAATCCTGGGAAATCACCCAGGATACTGGAGAGAGTGAGAATCAGATGGACCTTGGAATGTCTACTTCCATCCCAACTGGTCCCCACACTACCTGTCCCCTAACCATGACCAACCCAGCTGCCACCAGCCCCCACCCGGCACTAACTAGGCTTGGAACTGCTTCAGAATCCATGGGCTCACAAGTAATGGATAGTAAATCCCTAAATCCCTCTTCCCCATTCCCTGAAATATTTTTCTATATCATTGAAAATAATTAAAACTCACCCCCAATACTCAGAAATGCTAAAGAATAATGACTAACAATCTTTCAAATAATTAGGACTTTATAGGTTAATTTTTCAATGACATATTTTACCTATAGTTTAAATTAGTCTGGTTTAATTTTAGGTACACTATTTTTCTAAAATGTTCTCTTTAACAATACCAAGAAAAAAAATCAGTGATCAACACTAAAGACATGGCCTTGAAAAAGTGATTAACACATTGAAGGGCTCTTTGAAATCTTGAAACCATATTAGATGGACCTGAGACTCTGTGCCCATAGATCCATCACCTCAGGATGGACACAGAAGAAACAAGCATACTTCCCAGTCCTCACCCAAGTAGGGGCACCAGGTTGGCTGGGTTTGAAGAGTCTTGATGGCCCCCCGACTGTGTGCAGCATGGTTTATCAGAAGCAGCTTTGCTGGATTCTATCATGAGGTGAGTTTATAACCCACTGGGAAGCCTGCCTCTGGTCCTAGCACTTGGAGATGTCAGGAGAACCCCAAGTGACCTGGCTCTGGACTGTGATGCACAGGGAATGTCCAGGGGTCATTCCTTCAGGGAGGTGAGCTTTCACTGAGGGTGGTGGCCTCAGCGTCCATCATGGGCTTTGGCTCACAGTGACGCAGGTGACAGTCATATTTTAGGAAAGAATCGAGCTTTTTTTAAATGGAATCTGACCTTCTCCTCATTGTTGGGCACCCTCCTGGCTTTCACCAGAACACCCATTCTAAATACTAGAATCTAGGTACTCTCTTTTCCTCCCTGGAAACTCAGAGCTGGGAGGTTACCTGGAGAAAAAAATAGTGTAGGTAGAAAAAATCAGTAAAAGAAGAAAGAAAAAATCCAGGGAAACAAAAGAAGGGGAAATGCAACAAACAAGAAACAAGGCAGCAGCAAATAATTTGAAAAATGTAGAAAGAAAAAGAACAAAAAACAAAAATAAATAAGGAAAAACAGCCTTCCCTCTTAGACCCCTAAGGAGTTTCTCAGTCTGCCAGGGTTCATCAAGCAATAACCCTGCAACCTGCCATCTGCAGGTTTTGAACTGGGTTTTACTGAGTAAAATAAGGAAAATTTTTAAAAAAGGAACCTTTAAAAAAATTGAGATTTAAGGAAAGCTAATGCAAAAAGAATGTTTATATGTTCCCAGTCCTAAAGTTTCAGCTGGATGCCTGATAACCTGGTGGACTACTTCTCTAAGAAAAGCCAGATATTGAACCAAGGGTGTTGAACCAAGGATGTTGTACCTGCAAGGCAGGAACTGTTCCACTGAGCTAGTTAGTCTTTCAGAAGCCTATCTGCCCCTCTTCCCTTGGGAAAGTTAGATTCCTTGCAATTTGCCAGACTCCTGCTGATTAGGTGCCAGTCTGTCCCTGCCTCCTCTCTAATCTAATTTCTCCCTTTACCCAGGAGGCTGGGCATAACAGCCTGCCTGAGGAAAACCCCTCCCATCTGTCTGTCGAGTTGGGGTCCCCTCTAAGTTTCAAAGGAGGCTCACCTGACCAAACTCAACACCAAAAAAACCACTCTCCACCCTCCCAGACCCCTCTTCCTCCTAGGGAATGCTCCCTCACACTCCATTCAGAGCAGGGAGCCAGCAGCTCCACTTGGGCTATTTGCCCTGAGGGTGGGTATATGTGCCACATCCTGCCACACTGGTGAGCAACTCACAGTTTTCCTTCAGCTTATTTATCTTTCCAGTACACTCCTAGATGATCCAGAGCATCCTCCCATTCTATATACATCGAAAGAGCTGGTAGGAAGGAAGATGTCTGCTTTCCTCTCAGCTGCAATTTGCCAGGAGTTTTTACCCTTGCTTAATATCTCAAGGTTGGGGGAGGGGAGCCCTTCCCAGTGGCCAGGATTTTCACTAACTCACAGTTTGTTGTTTTGGCTTTTTTTGTCTCTCTGTCCCTCACTCTCCTGGGAGTTGTGAAGCAGTTCAGTGTGCTGTACCCCAAAGCAGGACCACAGGCAGGCTTTGGCTCTTTCTCATTGTTTTAGTGAGAACTGCAACTTATCTGCCTAATCCCATGCCCTGTTTCCATAATTCCTATAATATATTTAAAGAACTTTCATATCAAACAGTATATTCATGCAAAATGAAAATTTGTTCTTTGTTAAAATGCTGAAATTGTCTTAGATTATGAGACTGCTTTTGAGGAAAGGTTTTAAAAAGTTGTTTTTCTTTTCTTTTTACCATCTGTGTATTCTCTCTAGAAGACAGATACTCTGTCACATCAGAATAATATCCTCAAAGTTGTTTACGTTGAACTTATCATACTTTTTTATTTAAAAAAAGAGATGCCTCACATTTAAAAGAACTAAGTCTTTTTCTTAACTTCAGTTAAACAGGAAACAATTATTTTTTCACAGTAAACACTATGAAAACCAGAAAAAATACCCCTCATGCTTACAGCAGGGGTAAGTGAAAAGCAAAGATTTTGAAATGTTCCCATTACAGTTTGTTGCCTATAAGAAAGGACTGAACTCAAAAGAAATAGTTTTACCAGATCCTAAGTAATGTCGGAGACGAATATACCAAACTCCAGCCCCCTCTAGCCCTCAGGTTTGGGTAAGGGAAAAAGTAACCTCATGTCCTCTCTAGAATATATCATGGTGAAAGAAAATTACCTGATGCCAGTGCCTTCCAGAGTTCCTATCTCATCTGAAAAAGTAGAAGCAGAGAAGCAATTGTGAAGTTCAGAACTCAGGGAAATAGGCCAACTAAAAGAATGCCATTAAAACATAGGTTACAGAAATTTTCCCTTCCCCCTACCCCCAGCTTACCACTAAATCAATAAGCCTCCTGTATAATTGAAAGGGGTTACAATGAAATAACTACAAAGCTTAGATCTAATCTAAGAATAATTATCTTGGAAAAACTGAAGACAACAGGGTAGGAAAAAGAAAAGCCACCAGAGAAACATTACCCTTGACACCTACAGCTACAGCAAATGGTAAATAGAGCCAAACTCCCATCTAAATAAATATAAAATCTCAGAATAAATTTCTATTTTCCTCAGATATTTTTACCTGTTATCTCATGCATAACTTTCAGGAAAAATAAATTATGTCATACTAACAGCAATACACACAGCCTGAAGAAAAAGATGAAGCATCAAAACCATTTTCAGATATGACAGAGATGTTGGGATTATCATACCGGAAATTTAAAATGACTATTTTTAATGTGCTAAGAACTCCAATGGAGAAAATGTACAGCATGCAAAAATAGATGGATGATGTAAATGAAGAGATGGAAACTCTAGAAGGAATCAAAAGAAAATACCAGAAAACAAAACCATGTGACAGATATGAATACATTTGATGGGTTCTTCATTGGATTGGACACAGCCAAGGAAAGAAAAAGTGAGATTGAAGCTTTACAAATAGAAACTTCTGGAACAGAATTGCAAAGAGAAAAAATAATAATGAAAAAGATGGAATAGAATATTCTAAAGCTATGTGTCAATTACAAAAGTTAGAATATACACCAAAAGTAGAAGAGAATGGAACAGAAGATTTTCTGAAGTAATAATGGCTGAGAAATTTTCAAAGTTAATAGCATATTCCAAACCACATAACCAAGAAACCCAGAGATTGCTAAACAGAATAAATACCTCCAAAATCTATAATACAACAAAATTGTACATTTGAAGTGATAAAAATGGGAACTTTTGAGTTTAAAAAAATCTATACTTAGCCATATCATTTTCAAATTGGGGATATCCAATGACAAAAAGAAAATCTTCCAAAATTTCTGAGACAAAACACTTCACTATGGAGAAACAGGGATAGAAATACATCAGATTTATCTTCAGAATTTATTCTAGCAAGAAGAGAGTGGAGTGAACTATTAAAAGGACTGAAAGGAAAACCCCAACAACCTAGAATTCTGTGTCCATCAAAATTATACTTCAAAAGTGAAGGAGAAATAAAGACTGGATCAATCAAATGAAAACTGAGGGAATTTGTGTCCCTTAGATTTGCCTTGCAAGAAATGTTAAAAGAAGTTTTCTAGATAAGGGACATAATATAGGTCAAAGACTTGAATATACATTAAGGAAGAGCATTCAAGAAGGAATAAAATAAAGTAAAATAAAATTTTTTTCTCAGCATTAAATGATCTAAAAATAAGTTTGTTCAAAATAATAATAGAAACTATACATTGGATAATTCTATCTTGTGGATGAGTGATTTGAATGACAGAAATGTTGCAAGAGATGAGAGGGATGAATGGGAATGTTCTGTTTAATGTACCTACACTACACCTGATGCAGTATATGGTTATTTTAAAGTGGGTTTAGATAGGTATAAATGTATACTGGCATCTCTATGGCAGAAACTACAATAATACTAAAAAGGAGTATGATTGAGATGCTAAGAGAGGAGAGAAAATGAAATCATATTAAACCTTCAGTTGAAATCAGAGTAGGCATACAAGAGAGAAATACAAAAAAAAAAGCAACAACAAGGCAAGGAATAGAGGATGTTTACAAATATGGTAGTTATTAACCAACTGTATGAATGATCACCTTAAATGTGAGTGGTCTAAATACACGAGAGAAAATACAGAGACTATTAGAATGGATAGAAAACAAGACCCCACTCTCTTTTGTCAACCAGAAACCCTTTTTATATACAAAGACATAGGTAGATTTAAATTAAAGAGAAGGAGAATGTTACATCATGCTAACACTAATCAAAAGAAAGCTGGAGGGAAGCAGATGTGGCTCAAGTGGCTGGGCTCCCATTTACAATAAGGGAGGCCTCAGGTTTGATTCCTGGGGGCCTCCTGGTGAAGGCAAGCTGGTCCGGGTACAGTGAGCTGACTGCTCATGTGGCATGGTGAGCTGGCAAAGCAAGATGATGCATAAAGGGAGACAAGCGGACACAGAAAAACACACAGCAAACGGACACAGTGAGCACAAGCAACAAGTGGGGGCGGGGATAAATAAATAAATAAATAAATAAAATCTTTAAAAATTGGCATTGAGTGCAAATATTAACAAAGATGAAATTTTAAAATCAAATATCTAAACTTCTACCTTAGGAAACTAGATAAAGAAAGTCATATTAAATCCAAAGAAAGGAGAAGAAAATAAATAAAAATTAGAACATATCTGTGACAATGAAAACAAAGAAATCAGCATAGAAAAATAAATGAAATAAAAAATGGCTCTTTGGAAAGATAAATAAATTTGATAGAACTCCAACCAAGCTACTCAATAAAAAGAAGGAACACATGATTTACTAACTTCATAAATGAAAGAAGGAGGATCACTACTAATACAGTGGGTATAAAAAGGATCATAAAGGAATATTATGAAAAATGTTATGGCCTCAAATGTCACTACTTAGTGGAAATGGAAAAATTCCTTGAAAGATACAATCTACCAAAACTTACACAAGAAGAAACAGATCATCTGAATAAGCTTATAGCTATTAGAGGATTTGAATCAATAAATAATACCCTTCCAGAAGAGAAAGCACCAAGCACAAATAGTTTCACTGGTGAATTATTTCTACCAAATAGTTAAAGAACAATTGATACCAATTCTCTACAATGTATCCCTACATATATAAACAGAAAGAACTCTTCCAAATTCATTTTGTGAGGCCAGCATCTCCATAACACCAAAACCAAGCAAAGACATTATGAGAAAAAAAAATTACACACTAAGATCTCTCATGCATATACAAGCAAAAATCCTTAACAAAATATTAGCAAATCAAATCAAACAATATATAAAATAAGTATGCATCATCACTGTCATGGTTAATTTTGTGTTCCAACTTGTTTAGGTTATCATATGTAATTGTTTGCCCAATCATTGGCCTAGATGTGGCTGTAAAGATACATTATAAGTGTGATTAGCATCTACAATCAGTTGATCTTAAATAAGGGCATTATCATTGCTAACATGGAAAGGCCCCATCTAATGTTGAAGACTGTGAGAGAAGGAATAGTAGATTCATTAGAAAAGAAGAAAAATATATTCTGCCTCAAGATGTAAGGAAAATATTGGTGTCTGAATATCAGCCGCAACTGGCTCTAAAGAAGAATGACTCAGGCTGCATTTTAGGGTTCTCTAACCAAGAATTTACCTGGGGCAGAGAAACAGTGTGAAAAGAGGGAAGAAGATGTGGAGTGGAACAAGTGCGGAAAAGTGGAAAGAACCATTGGAACAGAGCCAGTGCTGAAATCTGGAGTAAATGGTGAAAGATGCTGGAACAGACCTGATTCAACCACAGTTGCCTGGGGCAAAAAACTGTGGTTGATAACAAAAAGCACGGCCCAGAGTCTTGGAAGGAGAACCTGGGAAGAAAATCTCCTTTTCTAGAAGGGAAACTATAACAGTTTGACATTGTTTCTGAATTCCAAAAATAGATATTGGATTAAGTTTTTAAACTGGTCTGTTCCTCTGGATGTGTTTCCATTTAGATTTTTTTGGATTCAGATGTTTCACTGTTACTTGATTTAACAATGATTAAGGCTATGATTGGGCCATGTCATTAGGACATTGAGTCCCCATCCCCTTGGCTGGCATGGACTCACAGAGAAAACTGCCCAGCAGAGTAGGGAACTTAGAGTTTTAATGCTGGAGCCCCGGTAAGAAAATACACTCCTAAGATAAAGCTCCATTAGACACTTAGATATGGCAGAGGCCCCAGAAAGAGAGATAAGTTGTTTCCCTGAGAGTTTACAGCTGGCCTTGTGGAGAGAGCAGAGCAGCTGAGCCTGGAGAGAAACAAGCCCTGGGAGTGAGACATGAGATTTATTCCAGCCTGCAGCTGATACTGGAAGAAGCTGGGACCATGGAGCCTTAAGAGGAAGAGGAAGCCTGAACCCATGCAGACATCAGAAGCCATCTTGCTCCAGCTAATGGAAACAG
>JAQZBX010096710.1:0-11769 GCA_029593785.1 Cabassous unicinctus
CTGTGTGTCAATCATGTGGTGAAATGAAAATGATGGGGAAGTCATAATTTTAAAGGATTGAAAATTTTAAATGTTATTTGCTAGATTCACTATTGCTGTTAATAGTTTCAAGAGTGGCAGGGTGATGTCAGTACTGCTTTTAATGCTTTCACTTGCCTCGAGCGAAGGACGATTAGTCCTGAAAAGGAAAGCCCAAAAGCAAGAGGTTGTGTTTGTATTCTTAAATAATAAGTTGAAGCATCTGTCGGAAGGGGGTTGAGGCTCTGGCCCTATAATATCTCTAAGTGTTGTCAATGCATCTAAGTAAGGACAGAGAAAATTGCTTTGTGCCCGGGGCACTGGGGAGGTTGGATTGTGTCCTAAAGTCTTCTTAGACAGGTGTTTTTATAGAGGGAGTGTGGGTGTGTATAAGTGTGTGTAGGAAGTGTATATGTACCACAAAGCCAAGTTCTGCCCTCATGTTCGAATACTTGCTTCATTCTCTACCATTTCCCTCAGCCCCCAAATCCAATGATGGTTTACCTTTGTGTGTTGCCGTTCTCCCCTAGTGTACTGGGATGAATGAGTTGCTCTCTTCTTAGAGGAGCCTACACAGGACTGGAAGACAGAGGCAATATGGAAGGATTAGCAAAATATGATTATCCAGATCTTTGCATATACTAGAATATCAGCACCCCACTCTGAATGCTTGTTAAGCATTATATACATTATCTTTTCAAGAATTGGTGGCACTTAGGGTTTTAAGTATCAGTATCGGCATTTTAGGAAATTTATACTATTTTTTAAATGGGAAAAAAGGTACAATTTAAGAATAATACAAAAGTTGGAAGAGAAGCCGTGAATAAATTCCTGTATGATGATTCAGATCATGGTTCTAGGAGTCTTTAGATACAGTTTCTGTTTGTACAGCCTTCTTTTTTAATGGTCAGTGGTGCCAATCCTGTTTTATTGGTCAAACCCAGAGATGGGAAACTAAGATGGAACAATTGGAAAGGAGGAGCTTGCATGGTGATGGAGAAATCCTGCAGCAGCAAATGCTGCCAGGACCTTATTAGCAGGCCTCAAGGCCATGCATTCAGCTGGTCCAGAGAGGCCTGTCTTGGGGTTTATGGTGTTGTGGATCAGTAGCTAAAATTTCAACATAAGAACGTGACATTTTTCTGCCAGTAGCTCCCAAAGCTTAATAGAGGCCATCTAATTTCTGTCACTTCAACTAGAAGGGTGGCACAAACGGTTCTGTAGTAAATTGAATTATGAACCCAATTTAGACATGTTCTTAAACTTAATCCACATTCCAGTGGGTGTGACCCCATAGAGTCTTTTAAAGATGGTATTTTCAGTTAAGGTATGGCCTACTTTAATGAGGTTGGGTCTTATACTGACTATTGGAGGCCTTATAGAGAGAAAGAAACCAGAAGCCAGAGAGAGAGTCACAGGGAGAAGCCGGAAGCCAGAAGTCAGCAGGGACCCAGAAGAGAAAAGAGAGGCTATGGCCATGTGATGGGAAAGCCGAGGAACCCAAGGATTGCTGGCCAGCCAGAAGGCTACTGATCCCTGGAAGAAGCCAGTCTTCTAGCCAACACCTCAGTTTGGACCTCTGCCTCCTAAAATGGTGAGCCAGTAAGTTCCTGTTGTTTAAGCCAACCCATTGTGTAGTATTTGTCATAAGAGTCTGGCAAACTGAGAGTCCATCATGAGTTGTGAGCTTTGCACTTGTCCTGCAATGGGCTCTGCTCTTCATACACATATTGTGGCCTGTATTTAAAACATTTCTAGGGCCAACATTGGGTATTTGGTTATTTGGTTAAAATCACTAAAATTAGAACTGTCAGAAAATGGAAAGCTCAGCACCTCTTTTTATTATCACTTCAAATATGTAGGTGACAGCCCTGCAGTCAAATTCATGAGAAAATGGTTTTTCTTTGTTCCTCTGGAGATTTCTCTCTTTAACTAGGCACACCTGCAGCACTACCTGCTTTACCCTTGTCGTCAGCTGCATTAATTTCTCAAATGCTCTTAGGCCCCCATATTTTAATATACTGAGAGCACTTCCTGTCTAGTTGGGAAGAAATCATCTGCAAACTAAGCCCAATGCCATATATCAGTAGACCTGAGCTGTGAGGCATCTTGGGCCTTTAGCAGTTCAGGCATACCTTGAAGGTATTTCAAGTTCGGTTCCAGACCACCGAAATAAAGTGGATATTGCAAAAAAAGCGAGTCACATGAATTTTTTGGTATCCCAGTGCATATAAAAGTTATTTTTACACTATATTGTAGTCTATTAAGTGTGAAATAGCATTATGTCTATAAAAACAATGTACATACCTTAATTAAAAATGCTTTGTTGCTAAGAAATGCTAACCATCATCTGAGCCTTTGATGAGTAGTAATTCTTTTTTTCCTGGTGGAGGGTCTTGCCTCGATATTAATAGCTTCTGACTGACCAGGGTGGTGGTTGCTGAAGGTTGGGTTGGCTGTGGCAATTTCTTAAAATAGGGCAACAATGAAGTTTGCCACATTAATATACTCCTCCTTTCACAAAAGATTTCTCTGTAGCATGTGATGCTGTTTAATAGCATTTTACACACAGTGAAACTTTCAAAATTGGAGTCAATCCTCTCAAACCCTGCTGCTGCTTTATCAACTAAGTTTATGTAATATTCTAAATCCTTTGTTGTCATTTCAGCGGTGTTCACAGCATCTTCACCAGTAGATTCCATCTCAAGAAACCACTCTTTGCTCATCCATAAGAAGCAATTCCTTGTCTGTTAAAGTTTTATTATGTGATTACAGCAATTCAGTTGCATCTTCAGGCTCCTCTTCTAATTCTAGTTCTCTTGCTATTTCTACTACATCTGCAGTTACTTCCTCCGCTGAAGTCTTCAACCCCTCGAAGTCATCCATAAAGGTTGGAATACTTTTCTTCCAAACTCCTTTTAATGTTGCTATTTTGACCTCCTCCCATGAATCACAAATGTTCTTAAGGGTATCTAGAATGGTGAATCTTTTCCAGTAGGTTTTCAATTGACTTTGCCCAGATCCATCAGAGAATCACTGTTTATGGTAGCTATAGCCTTATGAAATGTATTTCTTAAATAATAAGACACGAAAGTCAAAATGACTCCTTGATCCGTGTGCTGCAGAATGGATGTTAGCAGGCGTGAACACAACGTTCATCTCATGGTACATCTCCAGTGGAGCTCTAGGGTGACCAGGTGCATTGTCATGAACAGTAATACTTTGAAAGGAATCTTTTTTTTCTGAGCCATGGGTCTCAACAGTGGGCTTTAAATATTCAGTAAACCATGATGTAAACAGATGTGCTGTTATCCAGGCTTTGTCGTTCCATTTATAGAGTACAGGCAGCATAAATTTAGCATAACTCTTAAGGGGCTCTAGGATATTTGGAGTGGTAAATGAGCATTGGCTTCAACTTAAAGTCACCAGCTGCATTAGCCCTTAACAACAGGGTCAGCTTGTCCTTTGAAGCTTTGAAGGCAGGCATTGATTTCTCCTCTCTAGCTATGAATGTCCTCAATGTCGTCATCTTCCAATAGAAGGCTGTTTCATCTATGTTGAAAATCTGTTGCTCAGTGTAGCCACCTTCATCAATTATCTAGCTCGATCTTCTGGATTACTTGTCGCAGCTTCTACATCAGCACTTGTTTTACCTTGTACTTTTATGTGATGGAGGTGACTTCTTTCCTTCAACCTCATGAACCAACCTCTGCTAGCCTCAAACTTTTCTTCTGCAGCTTCCTCACCTCTCTCACCTCTTTAGAGAATTGAAGAGAGTTAGGCTCTTGCTCTGGATTTGGCTTTGGCTTAAGGGAATGTTGTGGCTGGTTTGATCTTCTATTTAGACCACTAAAACTTTCTCCTGTGTCACTTTCTTGATCATTCATGTGTTCACCAGATTAGCACTTTTAATTTCCTTCCAGAACTTTTCCTTTGCATTCACAACTTTGCTAACTGTTTGGCATAAGAGGCTGCACTTACTGTCTATCTCTGCTTTCGACAGGCCTTCATCACTAAGCTTAATCATTTCTAGCTTTCGATTCAAAGCAAGACACTTGTGACTCTTTCTTTCACTTGAACACTTTGAGGCCATTGTTGGATTATTATTTGGCTTAATTTCAATATTTTTGTGTCTCCTGGAATAGGGAGGCCCAAGGAGAGGGAGAGAGATGGTGGGGAATTCTGGTCAGTGGAGCAATTAGAGCACACACAACATTTATCGATTAAGTTGGCCATCTTATATGGGTGTGGTTTGTGGTGTCCAAACAATTACAATAGTGACATCAAAGACCACTCATTGCAGACTACCATACCAGATAGAATAATAATGAAAAAGTTTGAAATATTGTGATAATTACCAAAATGTGACATAGAGACATGAAGTGAGCACATGCTGTTGGAAAAATGGCACCCGTAGATAGACTTGCTCGATGCAGGGTTGCCCCAAACTTTCAATTTGTAAAAAATGCCATACCTGCAAAGTATAGTAAGGCAATGTGCAATAAAGCAATGTATATCTGGTACATGGACTTCTGGAAGGAAGGAGAAAGCAGGGACCTTCTGGGCTGTTACTGGGGAACTGAGAATTCCTAAAGGGCATTTCCCTAAAGAGTTAACATCCTTCCTGCCGACAGTGCCTAAAAAGGGCTAAGTATAGTGGAGCTTGGCAGCTTAGAGCATGATCTAGGTTTCAGCAGAAATGGGTCCTAGACTTAGTTACTCGCCTTACAGGCTATATTCCCTTGACTCCTTTAAGCCTATTTCCTTTTCTGTAAAACGGGATATTAAGAGTACCTTCCTAGTTGGGTGATGATTTAAAAGACAGTATATAACACAGTACCTGATGCATAGTGGATATGGATATATGTCAGCTGCTGTTACTCTTATTCTTGCCAATACTGATATCCCAATATGCCCAGTCTGTTAGATGGGTAATAGGAGTATTGACAATGTTTAGTAGTCACAGTCATCCAAGCGTGGGACAAGATGATTAACAATGATTGGATCTAAGTGGCAAGAGGTAAGGGGTTGATGGAGAGGTAAGACAGCAAGATGGTCCATCCTTCTAGTGAAGAAGGATGTACCTAGGTGTCTCAAAAAGGCGGGGCTTCTACTCAGTGGTGAATGAGGATTGATGTTAATAGTACAAATAGAAGAACATTCTTCTATGACAAGGTGTTAAGAATATGGTGATACATGGGGAAAATATAACTATTGTAACTTATGGACTATAGTTGGAAATAATATAATAGCTTTGCATCAATGGCAAAGAAGGTACTATATCAGTGCTAAGGGTCAACAATAAGGGGATATTACGGGATATGGGATTTTTCCTTTTGGAATAACGAAAATGTTCTAAAATTGACTGAGGTGATGACAGCACAACTCTGTGATGAAACTGAGAGCCACTGAGTGTACACTTTGGATGGACTGTACCTGGCATGAGGCAATATAACACAGTGAACCCCGTGGGGGATGATGGACTGGTGAACAGTACAAATATGAGAGTGTTCTCTCATGAACTATAACAAGTAATAATAATACATGGTGTTAATAATAGAGTGGTTTATGGGAAAAATACACCAAATGTCAGCTATGGACTATAGTTAGCAGTGATAATTTTGATGATGTTCTTTCATCATTTGTAACAAATGTTCCACAATAATGCAAGGGTTTGGTGGTGTGATATCTTGGAATCCTGTATGTTATGCCTGATTGTTTTTGTAAACTCACAACTTCTCTAATAATAATAATAATAAAATCTCAGCACAGTTTAGTATATATTAATTCTTTGTAAATTAATCAATCCTGCAAGGTGAACTAACATAGGAAGAGTTAGGGCACAGTGGTGGGTACCCAGGACTGACCTCATGCATGGGGTTCCAACATTTCTAACTTTAGGTCCACATAGCAGGACTGATGTTTCTGCCACAGTTGGGATCTGTTCATGAAGACTGGCAGAGGAAAGGGCCCAGTTTCTAGCCAAGTGTTAAGCTCACTCCCACACTCTCATTATCTCAGTATCTCACTTTCCTAAGGGCCTTCCTTGAACACAGTGACTTGTCAGCCTTTTCTTGTGCTTGAGTTGGATTTCTGGTTCCTGAAAACTTGGCTTAATTTGGTGACAATGGGTACTCCAATTCCTCATTTTCCGTGTTGTATCTGGATTCTATAACTATTGCACAGTGAGTTCCTTGAGGGCAGGAAAATATCTTCCTCATTTTTGAATGTCTATTGCATATGTCTAGTGCCAGACACCTCATAGAGGCTCAGCAAATGTCTTCTGGATGAAGGAATAAGTAAATCTTCTCCCATGTTCCCAGCCCAACAAATAATGACCCTGGTGCTCCTTATGTATTGATGTAGCTGTCTATATGGATTAGATGGCTATATGAAGAGACAGCTTTGTTAAGACTATGTTACAGCCAAAAATGAATCCAAAGTGAAAATAAAGCAAAAACAACAAAACCTTAAGCATCGTAACTTGGCAAGCTTCTGAGAAGACTTTCCAATAGCCTTTGAGATTTATTCAGTGGTGACTAATTTTAGCTTATTAAAGAAGGTAAAATAAATTCAACTTTTTTTTTTAACAAACTTTTTCTGACAGTCCCTAAATCCCTCATGCACTAAATGTTCTTTTCCATTACCTAACTGCCTGAGGAAGCAAAAGCGGACAGTCAAAAAAGTCAGTCCCATCAACCATCTGCGCTCTAGAGGCCTCCTTCTTACTCCTGTTTACTCCTGGATGTGTCAAGTCCTTATTAAAAAAATGATCACAAAGTATCCAGAATGCCATTGCAAAATCCCACGGAGTAGAGGAAACACTCTTCTTTTGAAACCTATACACTATCCATTTAATTCTATCCTTAAATAAAGAATTGGTCTCAATATTAATGTGGAGTTCATTAACTAGTATGCCTTGAGAACTCTCTGTAAACTGGTATGGCAGATGCTATTGGTGCCATGCCAGGGGACTCTTATATAAGCACTTACATCTCTTTGCTTGAGGACTTTCTCTGGTGGCAGCAACAGGCTTGACCAGTGTTAGGGGCAGGCCAATAGTGCCAGGGAGTTAGCACTCTTCGGAGTGGTCCTCCACCAACGATGGATGGCAGTTGATCAATAAATGCCTGAGGTGTTGCCCTGAAGGCCCCAGAAGTCCCCCGTTGAGCCCAGTTGCCCACAGTGCACACTGTATTCGTTTCCCTTTCCTCTCTTATTCCACCTCTCACCTCCCAGTGCTTCCTGGGATCACCTCCCAAATAAAGACTTACATTTAAATCCTTGGTTCAGAGTCTGCTTCTGGACAACTCAAGTTAAGGCACTGGCTGGAAACAGATGCGGACAGTCAACATAATTTCCTACTGGATATTAAGGTGGCCCGTGATGCTAGGTCTTCCAGTTCAGCTAGAGCCTGCATGCTGAGCAAGTGACTGATAAACTGGGGCAGGATACAGAGGGCTGATGGGTCCCGAATGCCAGTCCACATTTCTACAGCTTAAGTCAATGTCCACTTCTCTGAGGTTATGTCTTCTATGAAATGAAGGTCACAGTAGATGCTATTTGTTTTTTTATTCTTTTTTTTTAAATAAAACTTCTCAGCAGAGAAATAGGTTAGCAACTGTGTTATATATACAACCACTAGCAATTGTTCTTTTTAACACTTTGTGAGCAAATCCTTGGAACCCTCTGGTCTTCGGTGCCTTTTGAGGTAAGCAAGGGTGTCACTGATGTCAGAGTCCTCTTCTCAGGTCTAACAATCTTTGGCTGCTTCTCTGTGGGGCATTCTGGGACTTAAAAAACTGAGTGTTCTCCTTGGTGTCCTTTTGTCTCTCTTTTTCACATCTTTTTGCTTCCCCAAGACATCCCTTAAACCCTGTTAGGCTGTTTTGTTTTGTTTTGTTTTGTTTTTTTCATTAAACCTATCCATTTTGAGAGCATAAATTACTCTTAATCATCTTTTTATCTGTGCTGCTGGGGGGATTTCTTTAATGTATTGTGGGCTAAAACACTGTCTTTTTAAGTCGCCAGAGTAATTTGTTAGAGACAGGCTTAGTCAGTTAGTTAGACAGATCTGGGTCTGACACAGGGCCTGAGGAGAACTAGTGCCCAGAGGTTGGCTCCAGAAGAGAAGAAAAGCTGAGGCAGAGTGTGAGCTGAAGCCTCTTGCTTTGGGAGATAAGGAGGCAGAATTCACGCATTCAGGAAAGGCTGCAAACTACGATTATTCAGAGGCTTGGCTGCTTTTCCTCACATCGTAAATTGAGCTTCAGAAATCTAAAGCGGAGCGGCAAAAGAAATCTATCTGTAGACTTACAGGCGAACAGGTAACACGGCACCCTGGGAGTGTACTGGAGCACTAAACCGTTGCCTAGAACTTTTGAGGAGGAAAATGCTGGTTGTGACTTGCTTGCTCTCTCAGAATGGAGGAGAAAGTGCTTTTCAGATGGAAACCTGGCCTCAGGAGATTGCCTCAAAAGAGGGGAGAAAATGGGAGCTTGTGTAAATGCAGTGTGTCAGTGCAAGCAGCCATCTGGCACAGGATGGTGGCTCAAAGGTCAGCTTCACGTCAGCGTGCGTGTCAGATCCTTCAAGTGTTTCCCCTTGTTATTCTTTTCTATTGATGATGTTTTATGAGTCTTACCAATTTTTATGTTTTCATAAAACATATAATAAATACATATTAATTATTATAAATTGGACAAAAAAAGTGAGAAAAATTAACTCACCAAAAACCTCCACATTTTTTAGTTAATTATTTTTCCTGTTTTTCCCCTTTGATAATACATATAATTTTCTAGGTTTTATAACAGTAGAATCTTTGTGTGTGTGTGTGTCTAGTTATATATATATTTGTATGTATAGTTCTAGTTCATTATGGTTGAAGTTATTGTTATAGTTTTCGGTATATAGTTTTGTACTCTGATTTTTTTCACTTACTTTTATGCAATGAGCATTTTCCTGAATCATTAGTTTTCAAAAACAATTTTTCTAATGACAAAATATCATTTCACCCAGCCAGTTCCTGTTTGTGTCTGGCACTTTGCTGGATGCCAAGGTCACAGGTGTCAGAGCCGACTGCAGCTTTCTTGATGTTTATGTCATTCGGTTGCAATCTCATACATACTGTTGGAAAGAGAAGTCATTCCCAGTCATGTCTCATTGAGCATGCCTTCAAGCATGATTAAGCATTGTTTGTGAATTATATTTCTTCATGTGAACACTCGTGGGTCCAGAGAGGTACATCAGAGATGCTCTCAGTTTTGCCCTGGCCTGTCCTAAACTCCTGTGTAAACTGGAATAACCCAAAGAGAGGCCACACTAGCTTCCTGATGACAACAACTAGGCAGAAAGGACTCAGCATAGAGGAATAAGTGAGGTCCTCTTCAAACTGTAATGAGAATACAGCACCTCCTTCCAGGATCGTCGTCAGTGGAAAAGAAGGGCCCCTTTGACCCAGATTTCATCCGTTTTTAGGATGGTATATGGGTGGGGGATATACGGGCTTGGGGGAGGGAGCCCTCACATGTGCCCTTCACATCACTGTATCAGGAGGTATCTACGTGGAAATTCTAAGGTTCTGTTGTATAGATAAATCATGGCTAATGGGATGACTTGCTGTTTCAGGCATGCTCCATTTCCACCATGTCACTAGCAGCCATTTCCACCGACTGTATTTTCAGGAATTTTAAAATTTGTTGGCCTGATTGCATTTTTTCTAAAGTAGCAAAGGTCTTCTCAGACAAGTTCAAAGTGCACGAATCATAAGTGCACACAGATGGATGAATTTTCACAAGTTGAACACCGCAGGTAACCAGTGCCCAGATCAAGAAACAGAATAGCATCAACACCAGAAGCTCCCATTGAACCCCCTTCCTAGTCTCTAATCCCCCTACCCAGGTAACCATTATCTGATTTTTAGCAGAATAGATAGGTTTCTTCTTTTACAAACTCTGTAGAGTTTGTTCTCTGTTGTATCTGGATGTTTTGCTCAATTTTATGTTGGTGAGATTCATCCATATCATTGAGGGTATTTTTTTTTATTCTCATAGCTGTTGTGGTAATTTGAGGCTTTTGTGTACCCCAGAAAATTATGTTCTTAAATTAATCTATTCCTGTGCATGTGAACCTATTGTAGGTGGGACCTTTTGATCAGATCACTTCAATTAAGGTCCTTTGATTAGATCACTTCAGTAGGGCATGACCCAGGGTGGGTCTTAATTCTGTTACAGGAGTCCTTTATAATTGGGATGAATGTATGACAAGAGATACAGACAGAAACCCTCAGAAGCTGAGAGAGAATAACCCAGAAGCTTGTAGCTGAAATCAGTGGAACCTGGGAGAGAGAAAAGACCCAGGGTCTCAGAAAGAAACCCAAAGAAGTTTAAAGAGAAAGCCATGAGAGCAAGAAGGTGAAATCAATGGAACCTGGAAGAGAGAAAGCCACAGAAGGAGCAGCCAGAAGCTGAAAGCAACGGAGCTTGGAGGAGGTGGCAAAGGTCAGCAGATGCCACCACGTGTGCCTTCTCATGTGACAGCGAAGTCCAGGATTGCCCACAGCCAATGGTCTTCTGCAAGAGAGTGTCACCTGATGCTTTGATTTGTATATTTTTCTCAGCCTCAGAACTGTAAGCTTATAAATTTATAAATCCCCACTGAAAAGCCAACTCATTTCTGGTATATTGCCTTGGCAGCATTTAGCAAACTAAAACAGCTGTGTATATTCCATTGTAATGACTACACCGCCATTTATTTCCCATTTTACTGTTGACCATTTAGATTGTTTCTAGTTTTGTGATTTTAAGAAAAATGCTACAATAAAAATGTTTGTAGAAGTCATTTGATTTACAATATGCATACATTTCTGTTGAGTACATACTAGGAACAGAATTATTGAGTCATAGGGAATGTGTATGTTAAACTTTGGAAGTAACTGGAAAACTGATTTTCAAAGTATTTGCACTAACTTACTCTCCCACCAGTAGTGTATGAGAGTTCCAGTTGCTCCTTATCCTTGCCAACACCTGATGTTGAGCATATAGTTTCTTGTTTTTGTTTTTGTTTTGTTTTTAATCACGGTGTTTACAGCAAATAATTAACATTCAAAATTTTGGGCAATATGGTCAGAGAGCCTTTACACATATTTTCATCAATAATGTTTATTTAGAGGATATGAAAGTAGATAGTTTATTAATATTTCATTCTTATGAAAGATGAAAATTAATTATTTCAATAGATAAGAGTATTTATATGGGTTTGTCTTCTTTCCTTTTCTCTAAACAAAATGCAAGTCCAAATGTCAGTTTTCCTCGAATACTCACTTCACAAATAGCTAAAAATAACAAATAAGCAGCAACAATCTCTATTGCTTGGAAAAATGGTTCATTATTAAGAAATGAACTTTAACAGCCCTGTCATTTACCGTTGCCACACAATAAACCTGTGACTGAAAATCACCAATTGCATTAAACTAACTTCTGAAGCTACTTTTATTTTTCTGCCCCCAATATCCTTTTCTCTTCAGTTCAAGTTTGTTAGGAGATTTAAAGGACCAAGTCTGCAGAGCTAGCTAGAAATTCCTACCTGGGAGCTTGTTAGAAACACAGAATCAGTGCCCTGAGCCAGAGCTGCTGAAGCAGAATCTGCATTTTAACAAGATCCCCGGGTGATTCTTGTGCATATCAAAGTTTGAGAAGCATGACTAGTGCTCCATTTAGTAAAAAAAAAAAAAATAGACTCAGTCCTCATGGG
>JAQZBX010096711.1:0-11771 GCA_029593785.1 Cabassous unicinctus
CCCACCAAAGCTGCCAGGAAGCACACGATCTGGCGAGCAGACACTGGTCCCATTTAGTCCAGTCTAGGTAAGCCCAGAGCTGGGCAAGTCTCTGTGTCAGCGCAGACGTGACAAACACGCCCCACCAAAGCTGCCAGGAAGCACACAATCAGGCGAGCAGATGCCGGACCCATTTAGTCCAGTCTAGATAAGCCCAGAGTGGGGCAGGTCTCTGTGTCAGCGCAGACGTGACAAGCACGCCCCACCAAAGCTGCCAGGAGGCACACGATCAGGCGAGCAGATGCCGGACCCGTTTAGTCCAGTCTAGATAAGCCCAGAGCTGGGTAGGAAAGGAAACAATACTCCTGAGCTCACTTTACCCCAGGATTATTTATTTCTTCCTTGAAAGCTTCAGGAGAAAATCAAGAAAAACCACCTGCCTTCTCTGGAGCAGAGGACGGGAGAGGCTCACATCTCCTTAACTAAATAGCGAGGCCATTTTTACATGAAATCCATGCGCCTCTGGGTAGAGTCGGTGTGGCTGGGACTAAATCAGGAAAGCCCTCTGCTTCTGGTGATTCACAGCCAGCTTCCCTTTCTCCACCCAGGGAACACAAGGTTACCCTCCAGCCTGCTTCCTGCATCAGTGCCTTCCTCACGTAGAGATGGAAGAGGCAGCCTGGTATTTAGCATGGCCTCTACCTCAGCAGTGCCCGGCAGGGCAGTGCATACTGCAGTTGACTAATGAAGGCATTTTTTTGGAAGGAGGTACTTTTGGAGAAGTGTGAGGGGATGGAGAGGCAGGAAGATGCTGCAGTACAGATACATCTCCCCATGACCTTGTCTTGGAGTCCAGCTCAGAAGCTGAGGAAAGCCTGATCTGCCCAGTAACAGCTCATGTATTCATTCTAAAAGCATTTGTCGGACACCAAGTGTGTGTCAAGCACCAAGCATGTTACTCAGGATGCAGGAGGGAGCAAAGTAGCTGCACGGGTGAGAAGAGAAATGGCTACAGAAGGCAGGGTGGAGGCATGGAAGGTTGAACCTGGAAGGAATCTCAGGCATCATTCAATCCCAATTCTCCCAAAGAGGAAGGGTGGTCCAGGAACAAACCCAAGAGGGTTTCCCACAAACACTTCCCATGAACTCTTAACCACTTATGTGTGCTTCAAGAAGAGCTAACTCCCTTTCCTAGCAAATCACTCTCATGTACAGTTTTGGGACTTTGGGCTCTCAGAGAGCTCAGGGACTGTCCTGCCAACATTCCCCCCTTTATAGCCCAAAAGCTGAGCCCCAAGCATCTGATATGACCCATTGGAGGTCAGAAGGCTGGTGGGTAAGTGACTTAGTTTCTTGGGACTTCTTTAACAAAGTACCATAACCTTCAAGCAAGAGAAATAGTTTCTCTCATAGTTCTGGAGGCCAAAGTTCTGAAAAAACAGTGACCAGAGGCTCTTGAAAGGCTCCTTCCTGCCTCTTCCAGCTTCTGGTAGCTCCAGATGTTCCTTGGCTTGTGGCCACATTACTCCACTCTCTGCCTCCGTCTTCACATGGCCTTCTCTTCTCTGTCCAAGTCTTCTCCTCTTCTGTCTCTTATAAGGACACTTAATTGGATGTAGAGTCCACCCTTCTCCAGCATGACCTCATCTTGATTCCATCTGCAAAGACCCTATTTCCAAGCAAGGTCCCAGTCACAGGTTCTGGGGGTCAGATGTGGACATGTCTTTTTGAGGGGCACAGTTCAACACATTGCAGAAGGAGATGCCAGAGCTGAGTCCTGGCATCTTGACTTCTGGAATGGTGGATATTGCTGAGAGACACTGGCTTCCCCAGGACACATGTGCTACCACCTTGTCCCCCAACACCTGAGTCTTCTATACTGAAGTTCTCAGGATGCTCTTCATTCCATCCCTGCCATCACACCTCGTGTCCACTCTGCCCAGTTGGCTCAAGGCTCCAGTTGCTGGGGAAAGAGATAGCATGGAGTTTCCTACTCTACTTTCTCACAGGTCAGAATCCTGTTATATTGACTGCAGAAACTGGCAACACTACTTACTTGAGTCAAATTGTAAGAGACTCTGTTTAAAGTGCTTACATTATTATAAAAATGGACCATTACAAATCAAAGCATGCCATGTAAAAGGCATTTTACCCAATTGCAGGCTATTACAGCAGAAAGTGATAGAAAAAACAACCAGTGACTATCTCTCAATCCATCCTGTTATGAAGGAATGAACAGATGCCTTGAGATGGGGAGGTACTAATTACCTTCAGATAGGTGAGCACTCAATAATAGAGAGGATGTGGCAGTTATATTCCACTCATTTCATTTTTCTAACCCTCCACATTCTCTTAGGGCTAATGATGTTGTTGACAAAATATAATTGTCCAAATTACCAGAAATTATTCTAAACAGTGATGAACTAGGGAATGTGGCTCTATTTACTTTTGACATTGGCACACATGCATTTCCAACACGAAATAATGGGATATGACTTAAGTTGAAACACAATGTGTCAAAGTGAATTTTGCTCATTGGTAGGAATGGACACCTTGGGAATACTTAGGTAATTTGGAGTTGAGATCTTCTGTCCCATGGGACTTGGACCACTGGGCTTCAATGTTTGATTCTCCATGGCAAAGCACATGCTAAAATAAATATTTGGGAACTGGGAAGGACACCATTATGATTGCTTTTTTTTTTTTTTTTTAACAGAAGTTTTTGAAAACCTGCCCTTGTCAGGGCATCTTAGGTGGTCCGTCCTTGATGTTTATTTCCTCTCAGGAGGCCAGATGGTGAACGCAGGTATAAAAACAAACACGGCATTTGTGTGCAGCAGGACCAACCAGGAACTGCCGAGAAAAGGTTGTGTGAGCTCTGGCTTGTCTGGGTTGATATTTACATTGCAGAAGGCAGCCTCATCTCTGGAGCCTGAAGGTATCCACAATCCAAACATCAACACTTCAAACATCTTTAGAAAGTCTTCATGCCACCTCCTGCTTTGATGTTGGAGCGATGGCTAAGAGTTGTGTCTCCCCAAATCCCATAATTCCCTCCAGGAGTTTACTTAAAACCAGGGATCAACATCCTCTTCAGCCTTGAGAACCAGCTATAAGATTTAGGAAGAGAGCTGGACAAACCCAAAACAAATGAGTAATTATATTGCCTCTATGGTCTCCCATATCCATTTACAACTCTCTCTTCCCCATCGCTCAACTCCCTTGTGGACAGAGGAACCCAACCTCAGACTCTTCCCTCATTGCAGTTGCTAAAAAAAGAGAATCAACATTGGATTTGAATCCAACTCCACTCCTGGGAAAGGCTACCGTAGCAAAGTATACCACAAACTAGAGGGCTTAAAGCAACAGACATTTATTTTCTCGTGGTTCTGGAGACCAGAAGTCTGAAATCAAGGTGTCCCTTTGTAATCTGTAGGAGAAATCTTTTGTTATCTCTTCCAGCTTCTGCTCTTTGCTGGCAATTCGTAGCCTTCCTTGAATTCTAGGTGCATCACTCCAATCTCTACCTCCTTTTTCACATGTCCACCATCCCTGTGGGTTACTATCTCTGTACTTCTTCTCCTCTTCTTATAAAGACACCAGTTATATTGGGTGAAGGACCCACCCCACTCCGTGTTGTTAGTGGAAGGTTCTGGGTTCTGGGCTTCTAAGCTCTTGACTTATGGTGCATAAAGGAATTTAAGGACACGTTATAGTAAAGAGTTTATTGAGAAACTAAGAAAAGAGAAAAGAGATAAGTACACACGGGAGACATGGTACGGGTTGTGCTGTAGGGTGAGTCATGCACATGAAGCCCCAGGTTAGGGCTTTTTAAGACCCTTCCTCTTCCCCCTTCCTAATGTTGGGGAGAGCCCCCAGCTGCTTGCTGTTCTGATTGGTTGCCTTCCGATCCCCAGCTTTTGGCTCTCAGGGGACCAAAGATGATGTCTTTTGTTTGGAGGTATCCAGGGCTTCCCCTTGACCCCAGAAAGAGTTCCAAATGGGACCTCACGGCCAGGGTCTTGGCAGGGTCTTTCCAGCTTTGTTCTTAGTAGCCGCCTTCCCTCAGGGGGTTTCCGGGTGGGGTCTCACAGCCATGTCCTCTGTTGTGTCCCAGCTGTCTTCTCACTTTTGCTATACTAACCTGCCTCATGCGACCTTGTCTTAACGCAACTCATTGCATCTGCAAAGATCTCATTTCCAAATAAGGCAATGCTCTCAGGTTCTTGGGATTGGGACTTCAACATATCTTATTGGGGTTCATAAATCAACCCATAGCAACCCCTTACTCAACAAGCAATCAGGAACCGTCACTTAGAGCACAATACTGGGATAAGGTCTACTTTTAAGTGAGGTTGTGAGAAATGAAGGCCACACATTTCAGTGCCTGATACCAGCCCTGAGACAAAGTAGGTGCTTAATAGGTGGCAGTCATCGTCACAGTTGAGAATCCCCCACTGTGGATCCACTGATGTGTCTCTATAAATTCCCCCTTGCCCTGGATGCCTCATTCCCAGAGGACCCAGACCCAGGCATCTGGTAGACCTAAGGCTTTGGTGATTTGTAGTGGCCCTGGGGATCTACTTCCACTGCAGCCAGCTAAGGTGGGAAAAGAGCATGTACGGGCAGGTTTAGGGCCTAGAAGTAGCAGCCATCGCTCTCTTATATCTCTTATATTTCAGTACCCAGAACGTCAGCACATGCTCAAACCTACCAGCAGCTAAGAAAATGCATTCTAGCCTGGTGGCGAGAAGAGGAGGAACTTTTTATATCATCCTGGTAAAATTTCAATTTTATCCATGTAAAGTTGTTCCCCTTAAGCTTTTTATCCAAAGCATTATTGTACCTTACATTGATGTTGATTTGCCAGCAGGTGTTTGGGTAGTTCTTACCTCATTTTTCTATCTTTATAGTTTTGTTTTTAACCGATCTGTGTAATTTTTGTTTTAGATGCATATCATGCAAACCACTAGCTAGTGGTCCCTGACCAAGTGGGTCTAATGTGGGTTATTAAAAACATTTTTTAGAGTCTCTTAGCCCAGAATACTGCCAGTGGGTTTAAGAAGGAGCAAGGAAAGGAAAAGCATTGGAAGAGAAAAAGGAGAGAAGGGCTGGGTTGATTGAGTTATGTACACAGAACAAAACATGTTGTTGATCTTAATTCACACCCCTGAGGGTGTGAGCTCATTGTACATAGGACCCCCATGGAGATGTCATTTTTAGTTAGGTGTGGTCCAACTGAATGAGAGTGGGTCTTAATCTAGATTACTGGAGTCCTTATTAAGATGACCAGGAAGTCATAGAAGCAAAATTGGGGAGAACATCTCCATGCTCTGAGCAGGCAGAGATGGAAGCCGAGGGATCTCAAAGCTTGCTGGTGGGAGCACCAGAATGCTAGTCTTTGGGGAGAAAGCAAGCCTATCGATATCTTAGTTAGGACTTCTACCTTTTGAAAAAACCATGAGCCAATAAATCTCTGTTGTTTAAGCCAATCCATTGAGTGGGATCTGTGATAGCAGCTCAGGTAAACCAAGATGGGGGGATGGACATCAATAAGGTGAAAGAGGCAAAGTACCCGAACCCAACCCGAATTACTGTTAGCCTAAGCTGCTGAAATCAGAGTCTCAACAATACCAGTCCTGTCCGTTGAACGAGAAGAGAAGCCATGGATATGGCGGCACAGCCAGGAGGTTAAATCAGCCATGTTCTCTGCTGTCAAGAGCAGTGGAGGAATCGGCCATAGTAGAAATCTGTCACACACTGAGGCTCGTGGCAAGGGCTATAGGTTCTTTGTTCCCATTTACCTGTAGAATCGATGATCCTTGGAAAAAGTGAGACCAGCCGAAGAAGGGATGTGCTAAGGTTTTGTCCTTTTGCCATAGACAAACGGGCTGCTTTTTTGGCTAGCAATACAAAATATCAGGAATCAGGAGCTACGGAGAAAACGCAGTGTTGAATGTGTGCTCGTATGTTTATCCTTTCCTCAGCCACAACCCCACGGGCTGGGGATATACCAACGAGGATATTAGCCTCTGGGCAGGGTTTGTACATATGAATGTGCATGTGTGAGTTTGTGTTAGGAGAGGGGATTTAACTTTATGCAATAGTTGTTTTGACTAATATTTTAAAATGATCCTTGGAAAAAGTGAGACCAGGCAGCCACTGGGCTGGTCCCCCACTGCGTTCTGTAGGAGAGATCTCAGCGAGCCACTTTCTCCAATCAGGGCAAGTTCTTGGATGGCGAGTCCTTCAGGCCACCACCAGACAAATTGGGCCAAACCCACATCTTCCCAGGATGTGCCTGAAGGTTATTCTGCTTCCTCTGGAACCAGGACCAGGGATCCCCACTGGAAATGTGGGCCGGCTCAGTGCTGAGCCCATGAGGGGTCGTGGGATGGCCAGCCAGGGTGCCTCGAGCTCTGAACCCTTGAAGTAGCCTTTCTCGTGATTCTGCACTCATCCTGCTACTTGCAATCCTTCAGTTGTTTTGTGGAGCTTTGAGAAAGACGCTTCTGTCAGTTCTTGCTGGTTGTTCAAAGCTTCTCTGGGGGGATGGCGCCCCGAATCTTCTCAGTCTGCCATCTTGATCTGAGCAGCCTCTTCTACGTATTTGACCTTAAGTTTTGTGAGTCTGAGTGTTGAGAGAAATGTCCCTCTCATTTATCAGCTTTCTGTTCTCCTTCCCTAGGTACACTGAGGCTGAATTATTTGTGAGTGACCTTCCATAAACTGGATATGCATAAACACTCAGAAAAATGTGTCCTGTACTGTCCCCTTGGCAATATTTACGGGAAACTACTCACTACCAGCTTCTTTTTATCCCGTCCTTCTTTACAGATGTGTATCATTCCACTATGTGAACGCACATATGAAGGAAACCATTTCCCGCTTGGTGGGCAGTTAGGTGGTTTTTCAATGTTCAGCATCAAAAATGGTTGTTTTGCCAGTTTTACCAAATTTCCTGTGTGGTGTCCATGACGCCAATGAACTTCCTCACGAGCAGCCAATCCAAGTGCCTCTATCTTCACAGCCTCCCTGGCATAGAGCATCCTCAAACCGTGAGCCCTTCACCTTGTGCTACGTGAAATATATTGTCTAATTTTCATCGGCATTTCTCCAGTTATGATTAGGCTGGAGTGTCTTGGCCAATCTTTGTAAGATTGGCCATTTAAAACTTTTATGATTCATCTTTCCAGGTGCCTTACCATAAACAATTGATATTTTGAAATATCTGTGGGAGGCTCTTCTCTTCCCTTTATCTCTTCCTTCCTTCTTTTCTTCTCTCCCTCTCTCTCTCCCTCCCTCCTCCCCTTCCCCTCCCTAGTTTCCATTTTCCTCTCTCCCTTCCTTCCTTTCTCCCTTCCCTTCCCTTCCCTTCCTTTCCCTCTCTCCCTCTCTCCTTCCCTCCCTCCCTTCCTTCCCTCCTTCCACATTATAAGTTTTATTTCATTAGCATGTGCCCATGTAAACAACATCCCACATCACAGATATGGCATTGAGTGAATGCCAGGCTACAAAATGATTATAATGGTTAAAACAACTGTCTCCAAGTGAGCATTGTATTCACTAACATGAAAATAACACTAGACCATTTCTTCCACCAGTGCCCCCAGCCCATATTCAGGCAGTGGCTGTAGTCCTTCCCTACTTAAGGTCTTTGAATAGAAAACTCTTTTTTATTTTATTTTATTTTTTATTTGTAAAATGATATATGGTGGAGTGGATAGAAAACTCTTAAAAGCCTTCTGTGATAAGTCCAGAAAACACGGTGCTGCCTCTGGGCTGAGGGGAGCACCCTGCTCCATGCCCTTGAAAATCAGCATTAAAATCAATAAAAGCGTCTCTGTCACAAAGCACTGGTGGGGAGAAAGATGGGGCATGCTTATTTTCTTGGAAAATTTCTTCACCCCTCTAAAACCAAAGTCAGGAGCACTGCTCCTTGAGTCTTGCAGCCCGAGGTTAGTGTCTGGGCTATGGAGTGTGTGTTCAAATATCCTGGCGAGAAGCAGCTATTTCCCCTGCACACGTCATTTATTTTTAGTGGAGTGGCTTTTTGCTGGAAGCCACGTTCTGGTAGAGAAATTGTATTTTACCATCGTGCATACAGCAGCACCGACTCTAGTTTGCTTAAGAAAACTGTCCTGTTAAGACCTTGCGTGCGGAGTGGGGAAAAGGTATCACACGTTTTACAAAATGTTGGCCATGAATGAGGCATGGTTTATATCAAAGGCTCTGGGTCCACATCCCATCTCTGACCCCCTACTGGCCACGGGTGACAAGCAGGACAGTGGTCTCCACTGGTGACCACACATTAAGCTCCAGAATCTGTGAATATGTTAGGCTACAGAGGGGAAGTCAGACTGCAGATGGAATTAAACTCGCTAATCAGCTGACCTTGAGATGGGGACTACCCAGGCGGGTCCAATGAAATCACAAGGGTCTTTCAATGGGCAAGAGGGAGGCAGAAGAGAGAATAAGGGGGAGGTGGTATGGGAAGGGCTTGATCAGCCATGGCCAGCTTTGAAGGTAGAGGGATGAGTCATGAGCCCAAGGAATGCAGGGGGCTTCTAGAAGCTGCAAGGCAAAAAATGCCTCACCTTGGTTGTGGGAAAGCCTCTGCCGAAACCTTGATTTTAGTGCAGGGAGATGCATTTTAGGCTTCTAATGGGAATTGTGTTACAATAAATTTGTATTGTTAAAGCCACTATGTGGTACTGCTGGCAAGTAGGGGCTCAACATGAGTTCTGCTGTTCTCCTCCTCTGCTTCCCCGACCACCCCTCTCCAACCCCCACTGCCTCCAATGCAGAGAAAGAGTGCCATGCATTTTCCAAATACATTTTGTCTTCTCTCTTTTTATTAATTGTCCTCGTTCCTCCTTCTTTTTCTCTTTTCCTTCTTTTTGTTAAGTGAGGTGGAAGAAATAATGCCAAATTCTGGTTTTATTGTAGCAAAAGAATAAGTAGTGCCTTGGCTGTGAGTTAGAAACAGTTTTTAGCAGCTGGGAAATAAAGAAAGACGAGTGTATGATGGTCACAGTGGACTCCCAGCTCCAACCACAAAGTAGAAGCTCATTTCTTTTCAGCTCTGCCTTGGGGAAGGGGAGGTATCCTTGGCCTGGGAACCATAACTTCCATCCCAGGGCCTCCACTTCAGGAATTCCCCAGAGGCTTTCCCACACCCAAGGAGAGGTTTTCTGATGACGTAGGCAGAATTTTAAAAAAAAGTCTCTTTGATGCCAGAGCAATGAAATGGAAAATACCTCTACAGTTATCAAATTGAAAACATAAAACTCCAGGAAAAGCACTCTGACTCTCTAGTGTTTACACGACCATGGCAGGTCAAACTGCTTGTACTGATTGGGTTTCCCACACAGAGGTCTGGGATAGGTAAAGTCTTATAGACTTGCTTTCTTCCTTCCTTCCTTCTGCTATACTGGATACCCACCTTATATCTCAGACTGTGATCTCTGAGCTTGGCGTTCCATAAGTAGAGGAGAAATGCCTCCAAGCATATTTTTTTGGGGGTTATTTCTCCCTGACCAAGAATTTAAGGTCTTTTTGACCCTTTGAAAGTCAGATTTTAAGAATTGTCCGTAAGAGCTATTGGTGTTGCAATTCTGGCTGTAGTTATTTCTAAGGAACAATTTAATGTGCATTCATGGAGTTTTCTAGATCATTGGGATAAAGAGGATTTGCACCGAGGAATACAAATTAGAGTCAACAGCTGTAGCAGAATGTTGAGAAAGAGAATTGAGCATGTAGAGCTTGCTGAGAGTCTGCCTGAGGGAATTGGAATTGCCAGGGATGTTTCAAGAACACCTCGCACTAAATTTCATAAGAATAAATAAATCCCAGGCAGACTGCTAAACACGATCCTTGAAAACCAGGTAGAGGTTGGCCTCGTTGAATTTTGAATTGGTAAATAGAAAAACAATATGAAAATAAGGAAAAGGGTGGGTAGCACAGAGCAGCTGTGTTGGAGCCATGGGATTTAAATGAGACTCTCAGAAATGGAATTCCACAGGTGTTACTATGGAAGTTTTGTCCAAATCCACCTGCAGTTGGCTGAGTTTAGACAGCTTGTTCAACCACAAATCTGTTAATGATAGCTGATGTGGTCTTCTCTGCTGTGTATGATTGTGTATGCTGAAACTCTGATTATCAAATCCTTTTAAAATAAGAATTCTGCTTGAATTGGAGATTCTTTCTAAGTTCTCTTGCATAGATGTCTTTTCTTTTTTGGAGGTGCTGGGGCTGGGGATTGAACCTCAGAACTTTGTATGTGGGAAGCTGGAGCTCAACCACTGAGCTACACTATGCCTTTTCTTTGAGCCCTGTCTCAAATGCTCCCTGCATTTCATTCTCATTTAACATTCTGATATTGATGCTTTTGGGAAGTGCAGCCAAAAACGGCTTGGGGTTATTGAATCAGTTGCCTATGCCAGCTCTACTGGGAGACCACAAACAATAGAAGGTTTTAAAAACATGGAAAACCAGTTAATGTCCCTCATTAACCACGTAAGAGAACACGCGGGGCAAGCTGCCCAATTCACCAGTGCCAAAGAGCTGCTCCCCTCTTTCTGGGAACATGTGTGCAATCTATTAAAAACAACAGGAAGTGGAGACATTGGTCCTTTGCCAAAAGCAAATCCCAGACCTGATGTGCTCAGCAAGGCAAACACAGTAGCTTCTTTATCTGAGGCATCTTAAGAGGTGACAAGAGGCTCTTCTGAGATGTCAAACTCCGAGTCAGCCTTAATTAGATGTACACATCCATGCAGAATGCGGTTTTGTATCGGGCTGAGACACGTGAGAAAGTATATGCATGGAAATGCCGTGAGAGTTTACTTTTTTGTCCCATAAAGTAGAACATTTCTTGCAAGCATGGAAGTCTGAATTTGATGTTCACAATACTTCCCTGCATTGACAGAGTGTGTAGTCGGCTCTTTGTAATATTGGCCACTGCTGGCAAATATCCACTCATGGGGTGGTACAGGACTTCTGTTTTTCTAGCAAGCATGGCACCCATTTGGACATGGAGAAAGAAAAAGGGACTGCATTGCCCGGTGGACGGCATACTACAGCATGTAGTAAATGACAGCTACTGTGTAAACTAAAGTATTTCACGGTGATTAAATATTGTTAATTTTCCAGGTACCTAAGCCAACAGAAAATGACAAATGGTAGCACCTGGAAAATACTTCATTTTCATCCAGGCCCAGGTAGACCCAGAAGATGTATTTCAAACTTATATTATGAACATTTCTAAACATAGAGAAATGTTAAAAGACGCGTACAAAGAATGGGCATGTACGTTGACTTCAAGTTCGACACATCTTAGTTCTCTTTGTTTGCTCATTTCTCTCTTTTTATGCTCTCTCTCTTTTTGTCGATGCCATGGAAGCACCTGGACATGCTGACATCTTGTCCCCAAACACATCCTCGATGACTTTCTACCATACTACAATGACCTCGGAGAAGCTTGGGAATTCTCTAACGTGCTATGCTATCCTACCCACTCAAAGTTCCTCAAACATCCAACAAAATGTTGTATGTCGATTGACCTCAGATGGCTCAGAAGTTTAAACAAACATGTGCTCCGATTAATTTTTTTTTATTTATTTTTTACCTTTTTCATGTTTCAAGTGCTTCCAGCTGCTTGCTAAGAGACCTTCTGTGGTGGAAAAACTGCCCACAGCTCTGACTCCACAAGCTTTACTGAATGCTTGCATATGCCATTGGCCAATGTTGTGTATGGTTGAAGTTGTGTTCCCCAAAAGGACAAATACTGT
>JAQZBX010096712.1:0-11770 GCA_029593785.1 Cabassous unicinctus
AGAGTCTCCAGTACCATGAATTTACATGTGCCATGAGATTTCTACAGTCAACTCCCAAGGCCAATCAGAGCCCTCTGCAATCAATGAGGAGTACTCAGGGATTCCTTCTGGAAGTGAGCACTACACTCACTGCATAAAATGTTTTGCCAATTTCCGTCGATCAGAATGCACTCTCATCCCAGATATGTGGCGCACAGACTCCCTTTTGCACGTGGAGCGAGGCGGCTCAGGAAAGCAGGGATGGCTTCATTTGAGCCAGCAAGTCAATGGAGAAACAGGAGCACCACCTGGGGCTCCCGAATGCCCCAGTTAAGAAAACAGCGTTCTTTACCAGCACAGTCATTAACAAACATTGTAGGTATTCCTTCTGCACTATTAGCATTTATAACTCAAAGTGTGTGCTGGACATTTGTAGGGAAACAAACGAATGTGTCAAGGAGGAGCCTCTCCCTAAGGTTTTTTTTCAGAGGAAACTCTGGGTGGCATCTGCTATTGTTAATGGGGATGCTCTCACAATAGCGAATGCATAATTCACCTGTGACTCTTGAATTGTGTGATGAGGAAGTAATGTTTCCTGCTGTTTGTTTAGATCATATAGATGTCTTTACCACACAGAAAATCCAACGAGAAACCTCGAGCGCAAAGGCCTCCTTATAGAAATGACTTGGCCTCAACACACAGAACATGCTCGCAACCTCAGATGGTATTTGGAGCTCACGGCTGTGGCCAAGGTCACGGCGCTTCCCCTTGAAGACATGGTTCACGGGAGATGCCTACTGACTTCAAGGAGTCGGTCCCAATGTACGGCTTGTTTGGAAGAGCGCGGTTAGAGTCCAGGCAGGGAGCCACTGCGGAGCTTTTCTAAAAGGTGAGATCATCAGGAGGAAAGGACACATCTGGGTACAAGCGTATCTACTTAGATACATGTCGAGCTCTAAGTGATGATATGGAAATCAGGTGCAAAAAGTGGTGGAGGGTCACGAGCAGCCACACTTCCAAGCACAAAGCTATTTGAAAACTGTCCCCGAGTGGGAGCCTCTGGACCATGAAGCCCAGTGGGTCTTTTACCCCTTTTATTCTTTTATTTTCACCTAATCCATGCAGCGTAAGAAAATCCTGGCTCTGGGTGAAGCTATATTTTTAATCATCATTAAAGCAGCAGGTTTTTCCCTTAGGACAGCTCCTCCACCCACTCCAGATTCACCCGCAGGAATTCACCTTCAGTGATGCTGGGCTCACGTGTGGAGTCCAAGCCCCCCAGAAGCTGGAGGGAGGTGTGGCAGGTACAGTGATGGGCACTTGTAAGGGCCTCAGTTCCCCAGCAATGGAAGTCGGCATGGCATCATTTTGCACTGGATTTTAAATTTTCTTTTAGTGTTTATGGAGTGTTTTCTATCAATGAAAGAACTTGGTCTCCGTAATTGGACTGCAGGAGCAAGTGGAGCAGGCATGTCTTATAGCACTGTAAACAAACATAACACCCCCCCTGCCCCCCAGGAAAGTGGTGGATGCTCGGCAGCTCATTTTTCATGACTGATTCTGGGCAAATCCAACTGCATCCCCACCCTGGCAGCAACCTGCCAGCTGATTTTGTAGGTGGAGCCGGTTACAGTGGGGATTGATTGTGGGGCCTGGATTCGGCTCAAGGGCAACGCTTGACCTGAGTTGATGATTTGACCTGAGTTGACCACAGACTTGATGATTTTCACCCCCATTTTGTCAGGTAATCCACACAGAATGGTCACAAACCAACTGCTAGCAGAAAGGCTTGTCAGATCAAATTTAATTCTCAAACTTTAGAGGTTTGCCTGACACAACCATTCCAGGGTCTATTTCATTCTTTTTAAAAAATTGCCTCCAGCTTTGAGCAAGGGCCTTGGGTGTCCAGTTTCCTGGCCTGGCCCCCATCGTGGACAATGCCCACCCCAACCAGCCTGGCATTGCTGCGCTGTCCTCTCCCAGCCCCGAGCCCCACCGGGTTTTCTTCATCTTGAGCACTTTTTGCCACCTGATCTCTAGTAGACATATATTGCTTGACTGCCTGGTTTTCTCTAGTATCTGAGGGAGTTTGTCACCAACTTCTCAGTTTGCATTGATTTCTAGATTTTATTTAATGCCTGCTGAGGGCATCTAAGCTTCCTTGGGAATTTCTGGCTCAGCTGAGCAGAGGTTAAACCCCTGGCAGTGTTTACCTAATACTCCATTTAAGCAACCTAAGGCTTCATGCCGAGAGCTAGCCCTGCCTTTCCACCCTGGGTCTGCTGAGGATCAACACGTGTAAAGGGGCTGCAAACGCCAGCACCGAAGGCTAGATTCCTTCACTCAAAAACCACGTTCAAGTGCACGTGGCGTGCCAAGGAATCTGCCATGTTCTAGACCCCAAAGCAAAAGGTGGGAGGATGTTAATGAGTTCCATTTTAGAACCTCTAAGGAGAAGGATGCTGCGAGAACTCCAGGTGCAGAAAGTGATGAGTTGTTGGAAAAGAGGGGCTGGGGCTTAACCAGAGAGGCTGGCACTGGAGGGCAAGATTTTGATGGTGTCTTGAGAAGAGTGGGAGCTGCCTCCATGTGCTTGTGAAGGGGGAAGCGTGCAAGGAGAGGCCTGAGGACCAGGTTGCTGTAGATGAGGTGGCAGCAGGAGGAAAAGTGGTGCAGAGAGGACAAAGAGAAGGCATTACCAGAGAGGCTGGAGGACAGCCTAAAATGCAGAACGAGACCAAAACCAAGTGGGGAGAATGCCCGGGTGAGGAAGGTCTTCAGTGTTAAATGTCACAGACAAAAAGAGAAGGCTCAGGTAGGGGCAGAGGCCAGGGACTTGTCTGGAGTCACTGACGACCTTGTCAAAGGCGTTTCATTAAAGCGGTAGGGGTCAAAGGCACCCTCTCCCAGGAGAGAGCCAGGAAGGAAAGGAGGTGGCAGCTGGTGTCAAGAGAAAGCAGCAGTGACTCTTTCCCAGAGAAACTGTCCCTAGAGTTGGCCAGTGGGGGAGGGGGGCCACTGCACGGTAGTGATTTAAATAAAAAGCTGAAGGCAGAAAGATTCTAGCAGTTTAAGAAAAGAAAGAGTGAGTAGGAAGAAGACATTGGGAATATTGTATTTTTCTCCCCCAGAGATTTGGAGGACAAGGCTGCAAAAGCAGGGATAAAATTGTGCGAAGGTCATAACCGAGCATGGTTTTAATATTTAAAACACAGTGCTGTCCTGGGGCTCATATGGCTCCCTTGTTAGACTTTCCAGGGGTAAATAAGGCACCTAAGAATTGAAGGTGAAGGAAGCAGTGTGACACAGTAACAGGCCCACGTGCATAACAGCTCTGCGGCCCAGGGCACACTACCCACTCCACTAAGCCTTAGCGCCGCCTTCCTAAAACAGCAAGGATCTGGTCACAAAAGCACCCATCCCACGAGACTGTCGTGTGGATTGAATGAAATGAGACACTGTTTATAAAGTACTCAGCAGATACGCAAAAATAGATAGTTATCATTACTTATTCTGTCTATTAATTAATACCAATGATGATGACGATGCCTGGAACTGGGATTTAACACATTCTGCGAGCCCATTCCCATGTCAAGTGCTCAGGAGATTCTCGTGTGGGTGGCTTCAGTTAAACCCCAAAGTTCAAATAAATCTCTGTCAACAGGGCTCCAGATTAAGCACTGCTTTCCCAGATGCTGAATTATTATAGACCCCCAGGAAAGAGCTCATGATGTATAGGGATTTCATTCAGACAAGGCTAGGCATGATTTTTTTCTCATTTTCCATTAAAAAAAAAACAACAAAAAACCACAACAAAACAAAATCCTCATCATTCTTTGGACAACAAATGATAATAAATTGACAAGAAATCTGCCACTCCTATACCACTTCATTATATATTTAATATTTCTATAGTAATTTAGAATATAAAAGCATTTTCATATGTTATCTCACTGGCTCCTTGTAATAACCCCACAAAGCAGGCATCATTATTATTTGATGCGTTGGAAGACTGAGGCTCAGAGAAGGCAAACGATTTAGCTCAGGACACTCACGTCCTGGTTGGAGCCGACAGGACTCTGCCGGAGGTGGCCCAGGCTGTGCATTCTCAGAGGTGACGACGCGGCTGGTGCCTCTTGGATTTGAGCCTACAGCAGCCCTCAAGCCGGACCTCCAGCCCAGGGGTCCAGCCCATCCCCGTGGAGATCTGCAGACTACTAAGTGAAGCCGGTCTATGTGGACACCTGGTTTTGAAAGCGATCATTTGCCCATACTTTTCACTAGCTCCTGCTGGGTGAAAATGGTGCCCCCTGGCAGTTGCTCAATTAAAACGAACCCAGCGATACACAGTAAGAGGCCCACTGCATGCCAGGACTGCAGCACGACTCCAAAATTCCACTGAAAAGAACTGCTACGAGCTGGAGAAGAGGTTCCACGAAACATTTGGATCCTTCCCATGAATGGAGTGCCTGGGGGCAGCCGCAGCAACCGGGAATCCCTGGAGCAGAACTTGGACGGGTCTGCAGTGCAATCAAGTGCTGCGGATCTGCTGCTGTCAAGAGCTCACACTAGGCAGAAAGCCGATGGGCGCAGGGAGAGCCGCTGAGCCCGGCTGCCAAGGGGAGCCCGGTGCAGCGGGGCTGGGCAGGTCTCAGCACCTTCCGAACATTGTTTTAATGTTCAAGTAGGGGTCGCCTCCTTTTACCAGGATTCTGAGGACTAGTATTAAAAACCACCACCCACACATGTGTCCGGTGAATTACAATTTACAAAACTTTTTTCTCATGCATACACTGCCTCTACCTCTTCTTTTACTTTAGAAAATAATAAATAAGTGATAATATCTTAGATCTGCCCTTGGCTTGCACAGAATTGCCACTCTTCCGCCCAGCGGCACTTGCACTTTCTTCTGCTCTGACACACATAACGGGTGACATATACAGACTTCACAATCTCCTCTAGACACCAGGATTTAGAAAATCCCTGAAAATTAGAAGAAAAATACAGTGAAAAGTACTGCAGACCTTTTTGCTAAATTACAGGGGTAGGGTCACATTATAATGAAACCATTCAAAATATAACTTAAAAACTCTTACTTTAAAAGGGAAAAAAATAAATCTAATCTCATTTTTCAAAACACTGAACTTAATTTTTAAGCTTTCGATCACTTTTTCCCAGACCTCCATGATGTATGGTAGGTAGCATCACCAAGATGCCCAAATATAGACTATAGATATATTCGCAAAAATGATGCTATTTATTGTTAAAATAGTAATATATAGAATGTACCGACTTTAACATGTTAATTGGGAATTTCACTTGCACTTCACTGCTGCCTCTGATTAAGTTATGACAATTATTGTGTTTCTTCTAACAGATATATTGGTGACATTATTCTAGCTTGCACACAAGATAAATGCAGATTTCTTCATCTTCCCTTCTCTATATTACTAATTAAAAAACTTGTCCATGGGCAAAATTCTAAAACACTGTAAAATCAGAGTACCAATAAAATCACAATTCACAAGTACAATAATCTATGATCACAACAGCTTCTAACTGTATAGCCGCTCATTTCATTTACTCACTATTTGCTTTGGGACAGAGAAATAGACTGCAGCTCCTTGCACCTTCCAGCACATTGGTTGTGAAGCCATTCTTGTCTCTTTCACTCAGGGAAGTACCTTGGAATGCTTATGAAAAACTGGACGCTACAGACAGGCAAGTCTGAAGAGGCTCAGATTTAAAGTAAATCAGATTTGTGATTAACCAAGATAACCCATTAGACAGATTGGAAAAGCGTGACATTAGAGCCAAGAAAACTGGCTAAAATCAGACCAAGTGCAGAGTGAGAGTTATGCAGGATTGGAGGTCAACAAGTTGGAAACCTGGGAAGGATGAAAAATCTCGAGAAACAAGGATGCTAGAGAAAGCAGCCCTGCAATGGCTAACCCTGGGGTTGGGCTGGGAGGGAAGTCAAGGAGACTGGCAAAGCAGTGGTTAGAGAGAATTTACGTCTGAGCTGCCGGACACGGAGTGGTTAGGGTGAACTCAGCCAGACAGGTGGCTGGAGTCCACTCCGGATGGAGGGAAAGCTGAGGAGATGGAAGCACTTGATTGGCTGTAATCACCATTTGAATCTAGATTCTGAAATTCTGGCGCACGATGGTCTGGTTGGAGCAGAAAGGAGGCTGTGAGCTTCGTACTGAGTTTGCTGGAAGGCAGAAGAACATTCCAGAGAATAAGCAGAAGGAAATAAGCAGAGAGCAGGCATTGGAAAAGGGACTATTGCATGAAGACACGGAAATATTCTTGAGAGGTGGCAGAAAATAAGGAATGTGCCCCACTCCTGTCTTGGCTGCTTAAGAGGAAAGGGATTGTCACTTTGGTTGACATGTTGAAAGGGATATGGTGCTGACACTGGGGGGAAGGCCAACTTTAGTTAACTAGTTAACTTAGTTAACTTAGTTAACTCGAGGAGGGGGGAGCAGTCAAGAGAAAGTGCATCAATGCAAGACACACGTCACGGTGCACATGCACATCACTGTGTGCACACGTCACAGTATACCCGCTGCCCAAGGCCACTGGCTTTGCCCCAGCATCGTGTGACACAACTGGGCTTGCATTCGCGGAAGTTCCTAGGCTTTTTCACACATAAACTGCTGTTTTGTTGGCTCTCATGTGCAGCTGCTTTTGCAGCCCAGATTCAAATCAATCCAAGAAATACTTATTGCATGGCCTGCTAAATGCTGGGGCTTTGAAACTGAAGAGGAAACAGTCTTGACCTCAGAGAGCATGCAGGTAGTTGGGGAGACAGATATGCTCCTCAATGATAAAAGTATTTGGCAAGTTCAGGAATGGAAGTGAATACAAGGGTCAGAGGCAACCCAAAGTACTTTATACTCATCCCCTAGCAAAATCCCATTTTCTGCCCCATACTCTACACTCTACACAGTCTCTAATCTTGATTTGTTGTTTAGTTTATAGACCATTTGCCAGTATTTTAAACGTGTTTTGTTTTAAGTAAGAAGTAGGAAAAGGGACTTAAGTAATTTTTGAAGGGATAAGTGAGCCTTAAAATGAAATAAATTAATGAAGTTTTGAAGATCTCAAAGGCCTTATATAATTTTGAGAATCCTACCTTAAACACACACATCATACATCCATGCACACACAAAATTCTGAAATCCTTTAACTACTCAATATTTACTATTTGAAAGGTAGTCTTTTTATATTTTTTTAAGACATGGAACCTCAGGTTTCAAATCTGTAGTGAGTCAAGTAGTGATAAAACCTGTGAACCTACACATTTAAGCACATAGAAAAAAATATCTAAATGACTCACTAGCAAACTATTAATAGAGAATATTCGGAGGCGGGGGTCTGGCATTGTGGGTAACCCTTATATTTTACGTTATGTATTTCAATACAGCTGTTCTTCAGTCACGAGCAGGTATTATTTTGTAATCAGGAAGACGACTCTATGTAGGCATCTTAGAAGGGGAGGACTACTACCCATGACTTACAAATGCACATCCGTTCTCAAAGCCCTGTAGCTGCTGCCTTGATGCACGGACAGCTCAAAAGCACCCTGGCCCCTCCAGAGGGGACAGGCGCTTAGCTGCTGGCCTTCCCTGCTCAGCCTGTCTCGTGACAAACCTCAAGTCCTCCTCGTAGTCTTAAGTACCCCTATCGTCTGGCTCTACCTCTCCTCCCTCCAGCGTCACTGCACACCCTCTACTCCGGCCACACCAGCCTCACTGCTGTCTTAGAATGTCTTCTGCTGTAGAGCTCTCATTTCTGATACCCTTCCCACCTGCAACAGGCTCCTCTGCCTGTATAAATCCTACTAACCCCGCAAGGCCCTGCTGGAGCCCCACCTCTTCTAAGAAGCTACCTGTGACTCATCAATCTGTTTTCCTCTCCACGACTACAGTCTTTAAAATCCACACCAATTTCACTTCATTATATTCTTACCCTTGAACGTAATGCTACTTGTATAACTATTGTCTTATGCACCAAATATCAATAAAAAATAAAAAATTGTCTTTATATTGCTTTGGAAGATTCCAGGACCCGGGATCATTTTATGGATGACTAATTTTGCTGCTAGACTTCAATGAGATGGCAAAAGGGTTGAGGACACAGGCTTTAGATTCAGACCAAGCTGTGTATGAAACTCGCCTCCACCACATATAAGTTTTGTGACTTTTGGATTCATCATTTCACTCTGCTGAGTATCAGTTTCCTTCTCTATAAAATGAGACTAATAATCTGAACCTCTGGGTTAATTTGACATATTAAAGGACAAATTTAAGGCAATCAGCAGAATTAAAAAAAATAAGTTTGATCACTTAGGAATTAAAAAAGGAGACATGCAGACCCCTTATGTAAAGCAGAATGACTTTCAGAGTGGTCAAGGAGGGTGAAGAACGGGCAAGGCTAAAACATCGAGAGCTAGACTAAGGGTGCAGAAGGTCCTGTGTCGCTTGACGCAGCCATCACTGCAGCTTTCGTGGAGGACGCACAGCGCATGAAAATAAAAGACGACATAAGGAGAGTGGCTTGCAAGAGTCATCTAAGAATATTTTGTGTCCTGTGGAAGCTGAAGAACCTAGTGCTGGAATGACTTTTCAAAGAGCCGTGTACTGGTAAATGAAACCTAGCCGGGCCCTGCACTCTCAGCCAAACCTCTCCCTTGCCTGAAATTGATGACTGAAACCCTCGCAAAGTACAAGGGCTCCTAGGGCAGGAGCACACCCTTCCCGGGCATAAAGGGCGTAAACAGCAAGGGACTGGACCCAGCAGGAAGGAAGAAGCCCCTCCTACCTCAATTGCTTTGCAGATCCCTTTGGCCATTCTTCACCTGGCCATCTTGTTTAACCACCACCAACAGGACTTTTCTGTTGGCTATTATTCAGGATTATGAATGCGTTAACAAGAAAATGTGTCCATGATCTGGACATGCTTTCCTTGGCTATCCTCATCAAAACTCCTTTTTAAAGAACAAGTAATAATAACTGGTTCCGAAAGGTTATTTCTGGCGTCCTCTCGTCTCTGCACTTTATTTTTTAAAATTCTTTTTCACATACCATCTTTAACACACACTCTGCTCTAGCAAGGCTGTCCCAGGCTCTCTACTTGTGAGTCACTGCTCACTCGTGTTAGTCCATTCAATGCCAATACCTTTCCTCTGTTGTGTAAAATCCTCCTCGGGCAGAGCAGTGGAGGACAGAGGAGAATTTCTATGTGTCATAAGAAGTCTCAAATAAAATTGGTCTAACATATCTAACTTCAGCTCCCTCGACAGAAAATTTGAGAGGGGCACTGAAGACATAAGGGAGAATTCTTTCTTCAAAAGAAGAACCAAGATGAGCAGTTTTAGATGATCTGACCAACCAGTGAATATATATATATATATATATATACACACACACACATGTATTTTTTAAAGACACTTCACATAACTTGGAGGACTTAAGGTTATCTCCAAGCAGTTCAGCAGGAGATGCAAAAGTCAGCTGAGGAACACTGAAACAAATGCTCGTGTTGCTGGGAACCTAGCTCTGAGCGAGTTTAGTAGTACATGCATATATTTCTGATGAACAAATGTTTTTCTTGGCTTGGGAAGAGGGAGACGGGTTCGTTGACTAAGTTCCCAGGACATGGACAGATGATATTGGAAATGTTTTTTAATCTTTGGCACATGGAACTGTGATTAACTTAAAAAGTCACAGAAATCGCAGGCAGGTGGGTTTCTTGGGAAGGGTCTATCACAGTCTTCGAGTTCAGGGTGGTGATGATTCTGGAGGGTTCCTCTTTGCTGGGGTCAAGCTCTAATAGTTCAACCTTTGAAGACATCCAGGTGTATAACAGAGAATCCCAAGTCATTAGTGCCTTTTTTTTTACTACTGGAGTTGCCGACCTCTAAGTATTTATAGCGGGAAAGCCATTCTTCATAATAATCATTAAAATAAACTCTAGATGACATTTTAACGTAAAAATTCTGATGTCAAAAAAGGAAGGTTAGTATTCTCTGGTCAGATAATTTTGAGATTTAGAGTCAAGCCATTAAAATTATGCCCTGCATCCCATGTGCTATAAACACTGTAAATCTTTGTACCTCACCATTATTCACTTGTGAGTCTCCATTTCATTACTGTCATTTTTAAAGAAACCACCTCTTCTTTCTTTCACCCCAGGAGAAATGATTGCAGTTGGAACCTGTGTGCAAGGTCTGCTGTTTTAGCAAATAATTGGATCCTTTTAAAGGTTGAATTTTATGTCTGACCTATTTAGAGATGTGAAAAGCTTCCCTTCAGAAAGCAAGCATCTCAGATCTTAATTTTTAAGTATCACGTATTGCCTCAGTCAAGTTTAAATGAGTTGGTAGTTTGGAGCTAGACTCACAATTCTTTGAAGCTTAAATGTAAGTCAAGCACTAATATTTTTAAAGCTTTATCAAATACCTTACATTTCACATATGAAACGAAGAATATATCTAGGTAAAATGACATTTTAGGTGACACCTAGGAATATTCCCTATGTTAAATAGGTAAGTTGATAATGACATTATTAAAGATTGGATTAATTTCATGGGTACTGCTACCATTCCCCCCCCAATCATCTATGGCCTGGATCAGTGAAGTAAGTCAAGGTAAGTGCATTAAAATGGGCGAAACATGCAAGTACTGCCCACAGGCTAAACTCAGCCCACCCTGTTTTTGTACACAAAGTTTTCCTGGAGCAGAGCCATGCCCACTTGTTTACGTACGTCTGTGTCTGCTTTCACGTTAGGAAGGCACAGGTGGGGATATGAGACAGAGACTGCCTTAGCCCACAGAGCTGAAAACAGTTGGCCTTTTACCAAAAAGATCTGCTACCTCCTTTGACCAACACAAGTCTCATAAAATGAGTTTCTTCTAACCAATTTATGAATCGTATTATGTTAAAAGCCTGGTGGGTAAGATTTTTAGGTAGAATAGAAAATTTTACTAATTTATACGCTTTGTTAGTCAGCTTCTCTCTACAGCTTCCCTGAATTTTGATTCACTGCAACAAAACACAGAAAGTTCTTTTGACAGAGAGACGGAGAACGAGTTAGGGCACTCCAGTGTGAGCTTAGAGCCCCTGCTCCAGCTGACCACCAGCCATGTCCATCTCTCCATTCCCACCACTCGCTCTGCTGAGGGAGGGGAAGGCTTGCACCCTACCTCAATCTCAGTTTCTCACCTCTACAAAAGGTCTCATTATTCAGGGACCAATGAAGATCTTTTCCTCCTAGCAGAAGGATAGTGTCAGAAAGTTTTTTTTTTTTTTTTTTCCTTTCTGTTAGAGCAGTCCCTAAAGCTTAATTTTTGGATTTTTAAAAATTTTGAACCTGTCTCTTAAATGGAAGTTAAATAAAACTTCTGGTTAACTGGAGTTAGAAATGTTCAGAATCTCAATGCAGGGGAAACATGTGGCTCAAGCGTTTGGGCTCCCATCTACCATATGGGAGGTCCAGGGTTCGATTCCCGGGGCCTCCTGGTGAAAGGCAAGCTGACCCGCATGGTGAGCTGGCTCGAGCAGAAAGCTGGTCCATGCAGGAGAGCTGGCACAGCAAGATGATGCAACGGAAAGAGACACAGCGGAGAGAAAATAAGAGATGCAGCAGGCCAGGAAACTGAGGTGGCACAAGATATTGAGCATCTCTCCCACTCCAGAAGGTCCCAGGATTGGTTCCCAGTGACAAGCAGACACAGAAGAACACACAGAGAGCAGAGCGAGCACAAAAACATTGGGGGGGGGG
>JAQZBX010096713.1:0-11783 GCA_029593785.1 Cabassous unicinctus
GCCATACATTATACTTCTTAGTGAATTTCCTGATACATTCTTAGTTTTTATTATGGCATTCATGCAATTTTTCCTTAGAAAAGGCTATTAAAATATAGGCTGGTTAAAATGAACAATAGGAACTGTATGGTGTGCGAATCTTAATCAAGCTGTCACTAAAAAAGAAGCAAAGAAAAAAAGGTATTAACGTAGGAAATACGATACAGGTATAAAGTTTGTGTTTCTTTCTCCTGGGGGATAAGAGCCTATCGCACACGGCGCCACCACAGAGAAGAGTGGAGCGTGGCGTCACGTGTGCCTTCGGTATGTCCATACCTGTCTTCTAAAATTGCCCCAGAAAGACCCCCTGTGAAACCATTTTCCTGTGTTAATTCTAAGAATCCTTTTGCAGTTCAAAGCTCTGAAGGATATTCCAATGGAGAGAGACTTTTTCTACTGTTCATTCTCCTATAACAGAATCCCTTATATGGCTGGTACTTTTATGACAGAATTTGACTCAAAACTAAGTCTGTTCACTTAGTTTTCCTCTGAAAGTTAAATGGAAGTGAAGTATCTCCTCACCATTTATCCCAGTCAGTGTTCACAGCCAGGCAGATCTCTGTTTTTACCTTCAAGTGTTTGGACATGATTCTCCACCCTAAGATATTGGTGACATTTAGAACAAAAGTTTTGAAAACTGTTCTCCTTATGCTTTCTACCTCTCAATTAAGGTGATATTAGCATTAGCATACCTGGGAAACAGGTATTGCATGCTCCTATGTACCAACAAAAACTGTATTATCATACTTAATGTTATGACTCCATTAATATCTATGCATTTTTTTAAAGCAGCAAATAAAAATATATTTCTTGGAAAGAGATCTCAACTATTTATTTTAAAGTTGATTGTAGATTCCATCTTTAGTAGACAGAGTTTTAATTCAAAGTTTTCAAAAAAATGTTTTTCATTATATATATTCAATAGCTTTGTATGAGATCTGACATTTCTGGTAGGCCGAGCATAGAATCGACTTCGGTAAAGCTGAAATGTTGCTTTAATCATTATTTGCCTAGAGATTTTGATTTGACTGACCAATTTCATTCCACAGTAACAGCTTTGTTCCTAAGACTATAAGGCAAAGAAATACTACCGGCAATTCCGACTGCGACTGAGCTTCCACTACCACCACGTAGCACAGCAAACATCCCCTGCAAATATTGGTGCACACGTGTATGAGGTGTGTGAGCTTCACTCTTTATCTCTGAAGCCTAACTGCTGAGTGAAATTGTGCAACAAAAGAAGTTTATCCGCCACATACGCTAGCTTGAGCTCAATGCGGAGATTCATTCTTGCTGAGCGGGTGGCACAGAGTGGGTGCTGTGCTCTGGAGAGCAGGTGCAAGCAGCTCTACTACCTATACTGCTTGCTTTCCAACATCCCAAGACACATCAGCACGCCGACACGCTCGATTCAGAGTCTAGGGCAAGATCTGTGCTCCTGTGACCGGCACGGGGCACAGAGCTCCCTATCTACAGGTCTGCCGAGTTAAAGAAATCATTTACAAAACGTAAAATGAAAGCTTCTCAAGTTATGTGCCACCAGCTCTCCGTGAAATTCTCGTAATGCATGTCAACGTGCAGGCATAAGAGAACCCATTGTTGTAGGGGAGAAGGGCTGCTGGCTGTGACGGCTGTGCAGAACCATAAGCCATCAGAATTTGTTACCACAGCAAAGACTGATTTTAAACCCCAGGCCAGACCCTGAAACGACGTGGCATCTCTGGCACTATCTGTGGAAATGGCGGGAGGGGCACGTGTTTTCCTCCGTAGGTCCCTATCCCGCAGCCGATGTTGATCTTCTGGGCTCACTTGGGCTCCAAGTTATTTTCATGCTTTTAAAAAGGAAAGAGCTCACCTGTCGTTGAGTGGGGAGCCCGGGGAAGCCCCCTTGCTCTCGGCCTCCGCGTGCTGCAGGCGCTCCGAGCCCACAGTCTTTCAGCAGGAAACAGGTGAAGCTGACAGTGTCGCCTGCGTTTCGTCCAGCGCCCTCCAGAGCACACCTGCCTCGTCGGACCTGTTCTCACAGGCAGCCGCCTGCGAGGCCGGCGATCCCGGGGCAACGCCCTCCTGCTGGTGCCTGCTTTCCAGGGGCTGCCGCGGGAGCGCTGCAGGCAAGGCTTGCCTCCCCAAGACAAAAACCGCCGCCGCCGCCGCCTGGCAGCAGATATGCATCATCACCGTGCATCCCAGGCGCCGCGCACAGCCCTCCAGCCCGCAGCCTGCAGCATGCTCGGCTCCGGGAATCAGCACTGATGTGCCCACTGCGTCTCCCCCACTGAACAGGTCTCTTAGGACAGGCCTCTTCCGGGGTGCAGCTCGGCGGAATGTGCCACCCTGCTCCCTGAGTAAAATGGCTGGTCCCCAGCCTGCAGCAGACAGCTCCTGTGTGCCCCGGGCTCGCCGTGGCCATGGCAACAGCCAACAGCCGCCAGCGGGCCGCCCGAGCGGCACGGACGCTGCCTGCTAATTGCTTTTCACCAAACCCATCGCTTTTTGAGGAGAGAAGCTTCTGTTACCTTTCCAAATATTCTACCGACAGCATGAGGTCTGATTTTCTGACTTTGGTGAGAAACGTTTGTCATGTGAGCCAAAGTTACAAGTGAAATTGAGGAAGTGATGCCGCTGGCTCCGTCCGGTTTAGTAATATGACATCAATGAGGAGACACGGATTGGAACCATTGTCAAGACCAGCTCTGCCTTCCCTTCCTAGGGAGACCTGTGTGGATGGGCTGATTTAAATGATGGTCTCGTACCTACTTAAAGGAAAGGAAGTCTTAGGAATGCTCAACAGAGAATGCACATAATACTGAATTGGTCAGGACATTTTAATAAGATGCTACCTATGGATTCCATTTATCTAATTCCTTTAACATACTTTTTTATACCTTAAGTAATTTAAATAGAATTTTAAAATTTCCTACTGTCTCTACCACAGAAGGTCATTCTTTAAGGCCATTACACTTTATTTGAAATGTAAATAAACTTTACATATTTTTAAATCCTTTGATTTTAAACATCACCTCCAAGGTAGAAAGAGTTTTACTTCCTCCATAAGGTGGATCATGCCCTCCCTTCCTTAAAATTTCACCTCCTCAGGGACTCTCCCACGATTAACGCCATTAACAACTCAAATCTGCTGAATTCCTAGCCTCCTCTTCTCTTTCAACACTGTGCCACCAGTAATCTGTCTGATGGAGTTCCAAGGCGTGGTCCCACTTATTTTTATTTCTAGCAATCTGGAAACTTTGTGGTAACACTTCGGACTTATAAGTATAGATACTCACTTGTTAGTAGGCACCGATTTAGAATTTTATAAGTGATTCATTTCCCTACACACGTCATGCTTTTCCCAAACTTTAGTGGGCACGAGAGCCCTGTGGGGTTCAGATTTAGGGGTCCCGTCTCCTCTCCTCTCCCCCCAGATTCAGATTTGGAAGGCTTGAGTTCAGGCCAGTCTAAGACTGGCGGGTGGAGCTCTCCTGCTTGCCACAGCCCTCACCTCTTGAGCCACCTAACCCTGTCTTTTCTCATTTAAATGACCTCACCTTAAGTTATCCTGAGTTTGCTGCTCCTGAACCTGCTCCTGCCTGGGACCCTGGGACTTCCTCCTTTCCAGGTCTACTCCCCATTTCCAGGCACCGCAGATCCTGCTGCCCAAGGTTCTGGGGCAGGCTCCCCCCTCCGGCGCTTCCATCATCCCAGTCCGCCTCCACAACACCTGGCTCAGGTAGACTCCCGCCCCGTGACACCACCAGGTGGAGTCGGTGGGCTCCTCTGTGCTTCCTAGAGCCCCCCTCCCGTTTTGGCGGTGGGCTCCTCTGCCTGGATGTTCTCCACTTGCAGTCCTCGCCACACCTATTGGCTTCTTAGCGTTTTCCTTTAATGTCTGACCCCATACTACCTCGTGAGCGCCCTCAGCTCATCCACTTTCTTGTTTCTCTTCCATGCTTGGCATGTTCTAATTTATCAATTTAGTACATGCTGGATAAGGATCTAAAACACCCTGTCAACAGGAGCTCCGTGACAGCATTGTGGGGCTTGTGTTTCAATTCACCTCTTCAATGCCACACATTTGTGGATTTATTAAAGAACTTAAGCGATTTTGATTAAATGTTGGAACATTAGAAAAAGATACCAAGACACATCTGAAGCTCAGTTTGTGTTTCAGGGAAGCTTTTTTTATGACTGTATTTCACCCCACACTTGCCTATTTGGCAGCGTGTAAGAGTATTTGCAGCCACTTCCCTTCAGAACTTTGAAGGCTTCCTCCTTTATCCTGTACGCCCCTGTAGCCGACTCTGGCTGTCCCTCTGGCGCTGTTCTACCTTACGTCTCTAGGACTTTTATTCTCCCTCCTAGCATGTACAGTTTGAACACTTTGCTCCATGAAGATTCCCAGGAGATGGCTTTGTGAACCGCACATCTTTCTGAGCCTGGAGAGATTCCTGTGAGGTGCTCGGCTTTGAACCTGGCTTGCCCTTGGCTCAGGTTCCAATCCTTGGCCATGGCAGGAATGCTCAGCATTATCTAGCTTTCAAAATTTTACCAACATAATAGGCGTAAAGTAATAGCTCACTGCTGTTTTAATTTGTATTTCTCTAACTACCAAGGACATTGAACATCTCTTCCTGTTCATTGGATTTTTGGGTTACCTCTTCTGTAAATTTCCTGTTCACAGGCTTTCCCTGTATTTTTTTTAAAGTGGAGGTTTCAGTCTTAGTGTGGAATTTTAAAGGAAATGATCATATAAGGTATTTTCAATTTTTTAATGCATTTAAACATTACCTTTTAATTTGTTACGTGAAAGTTAATGAGATATCATTGCTTTATAAAGGGAATACTATAATTCACACTGCTAGCTGTTTTGGTCATGAAATACAAATGCAGAACAGAATTTGTGTGAAACATCTCTGCTCAGAAATTATTTTTGTTATGAAAGCATATATTACAACATAATATGAAGCTTGAGTTTTTTAACAAAACCTAAGGTAATACAAATCACATCATCAACACTGTTATTGCTAAAAGTACCTTCAAAGGCACTTTTATGTAAAATATAGCAAAAGGAAAAGACTGAGGGACTGTTGCAGATGGAAAGAGACTGAAGAGGCAAACAGTGCAATTGTGATGCGGGTTGGACACTAGATCAGGAAAAAAGGCCACCAAGTACATTACCGAGGAACGTGCTGGATGCGAATAAGGACGGAATGTTAAATAATAGTGCATTCCCACTTTGAACGTTCTGAATTTGATCACCGTATTGTGGTGTAATAGATGCACGTCCTTGTTGAAGTATTTGGCGGTAAAGAGTTAGGGGCTCTGCAACTTGCTTTCAAACGGTTCAGCAGAAAGACTGATAATACGTTGTATATAATTGTCTTATATATGTGTGTATGGTTCAACTTAGCTCTTAGAATACATACATGCACATATATTTATATATGAGGGAGAGAACCATTGAAAGCAAATGTGACAAAATGTTAACAACTGCAGAATCTTAGGTGAACGATAGCTGCAGTTTATTTTACTACTCTTTCCACTTTTTTGTAAGTTTGCCATTTTTTTGTTTTTATGATAAAAAGTTTTAAAAAATGAAATAGGGTGAGAATAATTAGAACAGACACAGAAGGAAGGTATGATTACGTGTCGGGTACCTACTGCTTATCAAAAGTTAAAATCAAAGAAGCTGATAACACATGAACTAAGGTGTTTTCGTTGTTGGATTCTTATTAATACACTATTTTGGAGAGAGAATTGGGAACGTTTTGCAGTTTCCTGAAAGAAGTTTATTTCCCTGTATTTACTGCTTCCCTACACTGGCCTTAGGCCACTTGTCCCCGCTGCCCATGTTGAAATCTCCTTGACCCAGTTCCTTCCTGCTAGAAGTCGGCCTGCTCGTGGCTGGCTCTCCCGCGGCCACTCCTACCCTACAGCCCGCAGCGGGCGCGTCCACCAGGGAATTCGCCATCGTAACAAGGGAGCTGTGCGGCCTAACTTAGGGGACAGGATCTGAGCGTGGCTTAATGGTGTGGCATGGCCTGCTCTGAACCCTAGACTGAATTTCTAATTCCTAGCAACAAACTAATTAGAATACCCCAAAGATTGTCCCTAAATCCTGCACATTTAGCTATTAAAGCAACAGCATGGACGATGTGTTCATTAAATGGGACCGGTACAGAGTGACAAATTCCTTGGAAAGCATTAGAAAGAGGCTAGGGCGTCGCAGCAAAGCAAGTCAGATTCATCTCTAAGATCCCGCCCCCCGATAAGTACCTCCCGGGATGTATTTGATGAGTGACTCTCAGGCCATCAATCAAATGCCTCCAAATCCTCTGAGGAAGTCTGACCCTGCTTAGAATTCAGAATGACCTTGATAAATCAGAGGTGCCTCTAACTAACACAAACCCAGCAGAGTGAAGGCGTTATAGCAACCCACTTACTGAATGAAGTAAAAATGAGGAAACGATTAGAGAAGCACATAACCCCACCAGAGGGCAAATGACAAGAATGCAAATAACAATACAGAACTATTTTAAAAACTGAAAATAACCTATCAACACAAAGGTACCATATGTGCATCACAGAAGAAACTCCACTTGTAGTTACCAGAACCCACTAGAAGTTCCGGAGGCTTCCATGGTACAGGAAGAAGCTTCGGCTGGGCCTGACTGGAGAATCTAGTTTTGGCTGACTAACTAGAGCAATCTTGTTTTAAATATTTCAGGTTTGCCCAGCTCTGGGTTTTACAGCTGGCTGCAGTTGCAGTGGCTGTGAAGAACTACTCTTCTTTAAAATGTGTGTTAGTATGTGTCACTAGCAGGTGTGTGTCTGGGGAAATTTTGGTGATTTCCAGTAACAAAAGAAAGAAGGTAGCCCACAATTACCCGCCCCCCCAGCCCTGCCTACCCCGAGCACAAATACATCTTTGTCCCCTGCCAAGGAAGAGCATACTAGTTTTTCATTCGGCTCGCTACACCTCCTAAGATGCGCTGGGACAGGGCCTGGAGGGAGGCGGGCTCGCTCGGCGCCGCGTCCTGGGAGAGGCACGCCCACACGTGACCTCTCCACTCAGCCCTGTTCCTGGGGAAACAGTGGCTCCGGCGGCTCCAGGCAGAGGGCCACGGTGCCGGCGTGGAGAAGGCTGCAGGCTCCGCGGCACAGCCCCGATGGATTAGGAACCAAGAACAACGAAAAAGCCGCAAACAAAGCCTGGCGACAAACACTGCTGGTTCCACCCGAACCACCGAAACAAATTAAGAGGCACAGGGTGAAACCTGGCAGCTTTCGTCAATTCTGAAGAGGCAGACGTGCAAACCTCAGAGAAATGAAAGTTAGAGAGGCGCCCTTTTGCCCTTGAGAAGTGCTGGATGGAGGTCTCAGTAGGATGCATTCATCGAAATGACGATAATTTAATGGGCCCAAGTAATGTAGGACTTGGTAAACGTTTTAGAATCCCATTTTCCGATACCAAGTGAGGAAAGCACTAGAAGCCATGGCTGCCCGGTTACGACTCAGCAGTGACTCGGTGACAGAAGCCACACGCCCTCCAGACACCGGGCAGAATCGGAATTTTACCAGGTTAGGATACGGCACAGATGGCCGTGGTTTCCTAAAGCTAGTCAAATCAGAATTCACTTCCATGCTTTCAAAAGCAGGACTGAATTCCTAATCGCTAGGTAGTTACCATTAACTGATAACTTTTGGACATTTAATACATCAGAGGAAGACAATTTGCTTTGGGAACAGCCACTGGCCGTTCAAACTGGCACAAAACATCATTTCACAATTACTCTTTACTACAAACATGAGGGTAGAATAATAGAACTCTTCTAGAGCTGATACAAGAGCTGTGGCTTCAAGGATATGGAGGACTTGCTGAGGGAAAGACATGGAAAAAGCCTACAGATTAAGGGAACATAAGCCACGTGAAGACATACGAGAGGGCTTGGTGTGCGTGGAATGAATGTGCCCCCTGATTTCCTAAAAGGATCTTAATAAGGATTTCCTAAATGGATATACTTCAACGTTTTTAAGACTATGTATCAAACTCAAGTTATTGGTATTTTTGGGTAACACATAGGAAATAGTTTTATCGCCATATTTATTAGGGTTAGGATTGTTGCAGGTAACAGAAACCTAAAGAGCAGTGCTTACACTAGCCAGATGTGTGTGGCAGCCTTACACTAGCCAGATGTGTGTGGCGGCCTTACACTAGCCAGGTGAGTCTGGTGGCCTTACACTAACCAGGTGTGTCTGGTGGCCTTACACTAGCCAGGTGTGTGTGGCGGCCTTACATTAGCCAGGTGTGTATCTGGCAGCCTTACACTAGCCAGGTATGTGTGGCGGCCTTACACTAGCCAGGTGTGTGTGGTGGCCTTACACTAGCCAGGTGTGTGTGGCAGCCTTACACCAGCCAGGTGTATCTGGCGGCCTTACACTAGCCAGGTGTGTGTGGCGGCCTTACACTTGCCAGGTGCATGTGGTGGCATTTTCACGCTGTCTCCTGCCCTCCTTCCAGTTCGAATGAGCGCCGTCTGATGCTCTCTCATAATGGCTTCTGTCCACGGGCTACGTGGAGAACCTTATGAGCAGGATGCCATGGGCTGCCAAAGGCAAGGCAGGCCTGGAGGAGGGACTCTCCTGGCGTGTGATTTCCCCGACAGCACCGCGTGGGGTGGAAGCACTTCAGCAGGGGGAGAGCTGGGGGAGGATGAGGCGGACACCGTGGGGAGAGAGAAAACGTCCCAGGAGGTTTCCAGATGCTTCCTCTGTGGAAAGCAGAGGGGCCCTTTAAGGAAAGGCTGGGCGCCTGCTGTTTAGGAGGGGACACGGCAGAGACAGGGCCTGCGGGCAGCCAGCCTCGTCAGGCTCTACACCTCGGGGGTTTTACCTACTGATTCAACCTCTGTCTGTCCTGCTGAATTACAAGCTTCATGAGAGCAGGAGTCGCTGTTTTGTTTTTGCCCTAGTCCCAGCTCTTCACTTGAAACCGGCATGTAGATAGGCACGCTGAGTGCACAAGGAGTGGGCTGCAGAATTCACAGGTGCGCTGCCCCGCACTTCAGTCCCACAAACTTGCTCTAACTGATATGCATCCCAAGAACGGCTTTAGGTGTCGGATTACTAGGTGGGTGAAATTACAACAAATAACAAGGGTACAATGTGACTCACCCTTCAGGGCAATTAAACAGAGTGCTGTGAGAGCAAAGAGAAGAATGAGAGCCAGAAAGGAGCTGGGTGTGAGCTGGCTCTCGCGGGGAGGACAGGTTTCCAGGCTCGGATGCAGAGGGCACAGGCAAAGGGCCACAGACGGCGCCTTTGGGGAACTCCAAGAAGCTGAACCAGCGGCAGCACGAGCTGGGGCAGGAGCGAGAGCAGATGGATTGGGAAGGTCGATTTGGGCCAATTTGTGAAACACCCTCTTCTGAACGAGAAGGACTTTGGATTTTTTTTTCATAAAATGGGGAGCTAGTATATGGCTTTAAAAAGAACATAGATGTGACCATATTTGCACTTTTAGAGAGACAGCTCTGGGACACATTTAACTAGGCAATATATTTTAACAGAATGACTTGTAGAGTTTTTATGTTTTGGTTGCTTTCATTGCTCATCATTATTGTCAGACATTTTTTAAACATCTTCTCTATGTAAGGTATTATATTAGGTCCCAACAAAATGACAACTCCATAAATTATAAAACATCCCAATATTTTGTGTTCCGCTAAAAATAGAAGCCGATGCCAAACAAATTACAACATAGTGTTCTTTTTCCAATGAGAATTCTATTATTTGCTGAAAGAGTTCTTTTAGATGTATTTAGATAGCTTTTATCACCTATCACTTCTGTGCATACAAAACAAAACAGAAAGCAAAAAAAAAAAGAAAAAAGAAGTGAAATCAGTTGGTTAAGACATCTTTAAAATTCTTCACGTTAGGAATTCAACTCTTCTTACTGACATTTATAGTCAGATCATCTATATACATTCATCTATCTAGTGGTTCCAAAAGTTTAGCATGTACAAGAGTCACCTGAAGAAGTGATTAAAAAATAAAAAAAAAAAAGAGGCCCAGGACGTCCTCTATTTCACCAGCTGGGCCTCTGTACACTTAATTAGGTAGAATCCGGCGCCTCGGACACCCCCAGTGTTGGAGAAGCTCTGCTCTCTGCCCTCAGCAGGGCTGTGGGTGCAGGGCCTCTCAAACGAGGCCGCAGGGTTTGTTTTCAGTGTGGTCTTGCACTTGCTAAGTGGTCATCGCTGCAGCCTAAAAGGCATCCTGACTTCCTGATGAGTTAAACCGTAAAAAAAAAAAAAAAAAGGTGTGCACCGTGGAATCATTGAAACATGGTGCTTTCTCTCAGGAGTTAGAAAAGAAATACGACGGGCACTTTTTTAAGTATGCAGGAGGACATTAAAGATAGCAATCACCTGATTCCTGTAAAACGGAACTGATGAAATTGAAATGGCACATCACACCATGGAAGAGGTTCAGTGCCTAAACGTCGTCAAGCAGACACACGTTTTCAAAGTGTGTTAGGATACCACAGCCAAAAAAGGTGGGTAAATCCTGCAGACCTGTGATGGTTAGGCTAATATGCCAACTCGGCCAGGTAACTGTGCCCAGGTGTGTGGTCCAGCAAGCACTGGGCTACTTGCAATACAAGGGCATTTATGGGCTTCAGTCACCAGTGAGTTTACTGCATGGATGGCTGATTACATCTGCGTCACCCAGGGAGATTGTCATCAGCAATGAGTGGCGCTTTATCCAATCAGTTGGATGCCTTAAAAGGGGAAGTGATTTCAGCATTCAGAGAGAATTTCCCAGCTCGTCTTTGGACAGCCAACGTCTCCCGGAAACTCATCAAGGACCTTCACTGGACTTTCATCAGAGCCCCTGGTTTGCAGCCTGCCTGCGGAACCTGGACTTGTGCATCCCCATGTCACGTGAGAGACTCTTACAAAACCTCATACTATTTACAGATATCTCCTGTTGATTCTGTTTCCCTAGAGAATCCCGACTAATACAAAACCATATCGCTTTCCTAGTGATTCATGGAGCACTTGAGCATTTTGAAAGCTCTGAGAAGGCAGTAAAGATCCTGTTAATTTAGAATTTCCCAATTTAATGACATAGAAGCTATTCATACGGTATTTTAAATAGTGACAAAAAAATATAAACGGTGTGTGTGCAGTATTGCAATTAAATTTTTTAAAATGAAACTTTGTATATATAGTCAGAAGAACGATAGTAAGGATTTCAGCTGAAACGGTAACAATATTTAATAAAAGTGATCGGGTTATGTGTGAATGTTTCTTTTGATTGTGTGATATTTAATGAATATTTTCCATAAGAAAAAAGTTGCTGAAAATAATAAAGGGACCTTATGAAAGAGTCAAAGGAAGATTTGAGTTTTACCAGTATGTGTTACAGAGGAAGCACTGATGAATATAAAGAAATTTTCAATGACAATGTGGGTAACTGTTTTATGAGATTTTTTTCCATTCATACGAAGCTGAAAAAAAAGACACATCATTCACAATTTGCAGAATCAGCAGGGACGACCAGAATGATCATGGGCAGCGGGTGCAATCTTTATTTGGCCTTCTCAAGGTCATATATTTAAGCAGCAGAACATTTTAAGTGAGTGAGTCAGACTGTTTTGTCTGTGGTTTGATGTAAAAGCCAAGCAGAGAATTCAGCAGACTGGAATTCAGAACTGTGTTCCGCTCCTGAAGAGAAGCCAC
>JAQZBX010096714.1:0-11771 GCA_029593785.1 Cabassous unicinctus
CCTTAGTCCCTTCTATTCAAACCTATATGTGATGCTTGAGTTTTTAAGTGTACCTCCAGAAACTGGAGCCTCTGGCCTACCTATGTGCCAGCTGTGCCTGCAATCTCGGTGCAGCTGCAACCCCTACCCTATAGCTCAATGGACTCATCCAAGTCACCTGGCGAGGAGACGACTATGGGCAACGGCCATCCCAGGGAACAGAGGGGGCCTGCAGCTGCAGGCAGGATAATCCCAATTTATTTAGTTTTATGTGTTTTATATGACATTTAGTTGAAAATTCAAAAAGTAAAAACCAGTGCTCATATAACCTCATTCCTAACTGTCAAACTATGAAAAGCACACCCTAAATTTAGTGACATATGGATCACAAAAAATGTAAATACTAAGAAAATGCATATTTGTAAATTTTGAGCAGCCCCGGAATGCAGGAAAAATTGAAAGCATCAACTCAAGTGTCAACTTATTACGTCTCTCTTGAAATGGCAATGCAAAGGCTATGATACCATGCCTTCATTCTGAAGAGTCCAGAACACGATAGAGAAGAAGCTAAATGAGGAAACAGGCCAAGAAAATATGAGAAAGATTATTTTGTGTGTGTCTCTATGTTGCTGAGAAAGTTTTTTGTTTTGTTTTATGTTTTGTTTTGTTTTGATTTTTGTTGTTTTGTTTTTTAAATACAGGAGAGTGCTATTTTCATTGTGGGTTCTTTACTGCAAGGTGTAAAGCTACTGGCATTGGAGGTCCATACTGCCAAGGTTTTCTCAGGGTATGAAGCTCTACTCTTCTGCTTATGCTCTGCAACAGACATTGCTGGGGTATCCAGATCCCTGGGACTTAGCTTGCTGATCCGCAGCTATGTGTCCAGTTTGGGAGACTTTCTTAAAGGATGGTCTTGTGATTTCTGCCTGCACCTATTCTACTGCCTCCCTTTCTCTTGCTATGTTAACTATGACACTCTGACTGAGCTCACTCTCTTCATTTCCCAGTTCTGGAGGGGTCTGGATGTGTATGTTCATCTAGGTTTGTATTTGTGTTGGTGACAGGAGGAGGGGACACACCAGCCTCCTCATCCTTCCTCATGCTCCAAATACTCAATTTCTTCTCAGGGTTTAAGGTTTTTGAAATAAAAGTCAAAGATGCAATGAAAAAAATTTTTTTTCACACTCTATATACACGTTTTTCTCAGGCATTATACATGGAACATAATTAGATAAGAAAACAGAAGGGAGGAAATAATGGAAATAAAAATTAACATCTCAAGTTAGTAGAGAATCATAGTCATAAACAAGTTTATATTCCTAAAGACAACCCTAAAATAAATATGCAGCATGTGGACTAAGTAAATTATAGTACTATATAAAGAAGTCCTTTTTAAAATATGCTCATACATATTTCTGTTAAATGGATAATATTAAATGGATGAAAACTCCCATAATTTTATCTAGAAATGATTTACTTAACCAATAAAAACTATGAATAGATTTTTCTGGAATTTTGGGGAAAACTCAAGCAATTGACATTGGACATATCCTCAAAAGGAATCATATCTAAACATGAGGAAAATTTGTAATGAGAATGGAGAAAGAATATTCTTACAAGTTTTAAAATATTTAATGAAACATTGACCATTTCCAAACACATTGGAAATGAACCTGATTAGCAAAAATTGGGATTATCAAAGAAGCATATCAAATAATTGGTAAAAATGAACACTGGTTAATCTTTTGGTAAAACTATAAAAACAATGCAAATAAGCAGAAATGAAAAAAAAAATCTTGGATTCAGAAAATTTATTCCAAATGATAACAAAATACAGGATATGTAGGGAAACATTTATTTTGCTGAACAAATCTGAAAAATGTTTGAACTACAAAAAATATTGTGAACAATATAATAAGTTTAAAAAGAACCAAATGAGAAAGAAAATTGCAAAATGTCAGCTCACAAAAATGAATCACTGAATTTAGGATAACACAAAATAATAAGTGTAGTTTGAAGAGCTGTTCTTGCTTTGTTGTTTATTTTTGTTATTTTAAAAATTGATTAACCTTTACTGCTGTAAATATTGTTACTTCTACTTAGAATTATCCCATATATATAGAAACTGACTTTAATGTTACAAATATTTCTAACTAGCCATATCACATTTCCATTCTTATGAAAGTAATGGTGGCACACTTATTCAATTAAAAAACCATACTTATGATCTAATTCTATGGGATTCAATAAAATGTAAACAATGTATTCCTACGAAAAACATTACAATTGTGTTACTCTGGAAAACCTTCTTAGGAGTGTAATTGTATAAAGCATCAAATACTGCAGACTTAATTAGGTAACAGGCATAAACTAAATCAACATTGACACAATCACTTTTGAAAGAGCAAAATGTTGTATTCCTACTGTGCTGTGAATACTCAGGGACTGGCTGATAGAGAGAGGAGTGAACATGAGCAACACCCTACATCTCTGAGCCCTCACTGCTCTCCCCTCCCCTCCTCCCAGGAGACCTGATGATGCAGGGGTTGCCCTGAACCTACCCAGCCTCTGTCCTGGGCTGCATGTGGAATAGTGGAGGCAAAAGAACCACTTGGGGAAAGCTGGATTTTACCATCACTTTCTGACAATTTTTGCCTGTTGTGTTCATATTCAGGTATCAGTCCGTTGAACTTCTATTGGTAGCCACATCTACCAGGCAGCTTTCTTGAATTTTTCTCTGATTACTTAATCTGCCTTTGATAGTAAGAATGAGTACTCTCCAATTTATTTTCCAGGTGTTCTACTATCTTTCTGTAACTGTCAAGTTGTGTTGTGTAAAAGCGATGTTTTCATGCACATTTAGTAATATTTTTTCCTCAATTCCAATTGATCAATTCTCTGATGGACGGATTCAAGAAGTTTCATGAGCTGTCGTTGATTTCTTCAGGAAGGATTTGCAGTTTCTTGTGAAGTTTTTGAATCTTCTTTTCTAAGTGTTCATTTTCATGCCGAAGAGATGCTAGCTCCGTTTCCAGATGTTTGTTTTGATAAGTAAGTCCTTTGTTGATTTGACTTTCCTTACAAAATTTTTATATATCACTTGCTTTTCCCTTTCAAGTCTGTTTAATGAAATACCTGAGATCATAACATCAATGAAATTTGATGCATTCACATCTGTGTGATAAGGTAGTCTCCTTTCTCAGATTCACTCCTTTCTTCTAATTCTGAGTTGATAGCATGCCTGCAATATTTCCCACAGATAGCAGTCACATTAATTATCTTCAGAAGAGTTTCTGTCAGAGTTTTTAACTAGTTCTCTTTATCATTGACAACATAGTCCCTCTGCATTCAGGTATTTTCAAGCTTTTTTGGTTGTTCTTTATTTCCTGCTCTCTTTCATTCCATGTGATGTCTTCCAAGGCAACCAGCTTTAGGGTTTCCTGAAGCTGAGAATTTTCATTCAAACCATTAAGTGTTTCTTCCTGGCATTGTTCTCCATTCTCCTGAGATACCCTTAAGATATTTTTTGCCCCAGTCAGGTCAGAGTGGAGGGATTTGTATGTCTCATTGAGAGACTGTGTCTGTCCTGGTAGATGAGGCATGATCTCCCTGTTGAATGAAAATTTAGTGAGTTCACTTGTCTGTTTTTTGTCCAGAATGTCTACTACATCTCTCAGTGAGAAGAAAACCCCATTTGCATCCTTATTCAGTGCTGCCAAGCACAGAGTTTGTAACATTGGAGGACTGGTCTCCACAGTAGATACCCTGAGCTTTTTACACAAATTAGTTATCTGTTCAATCTTTTCACTGACTTTAAGATATTCTTTACATTGAGCAGAAATGTGCTTGGCTAGCTCTTTCTCCCTCAAACTACTTCTCCAGCCTTGTAGTATGATAACAATCAAAGCAGCACATACTAAAAAAAGTAAAACAGATCCAGGCCCTATTTCCAGAATTGAGACATTACCATCAGAGCACTAAACAGCAGTTCCAGGGCTAACTGCAAAGACATAATTACAGCCCTCAGCAGGCCCTCCAAGGCACATTAGGACCCACAGTGCTACTACTTGTGTGTTGCTTGTGGGCTTCAACTGCCTGCTTGGAACCCCATGAGTGTTCTATCTGTAACAAAACTAGTGCCCAGATACTGGTTGAGACCATCAGTGGGGCTGGTAGAGGGGTGACAAGTATTGCTCCCTATGTTTTCCTGGTCACTGTAAACAAATAAAAGCTTTTTATTTGTAAAATATATTTGGGAGAAATGGAGAAGGCTGATTACAGCAAAAACAGTCTAGCTTGTGAGCAGAGACCAATCTACACCTATGTGACTCATTGGAAACCTAAGGAATCCAAGCAGAGTTATGCTATCACAATTCTCACACATGAACATCTCAGGATATGATGTGGTGGAGTAATGTAGGGCACTCTGCAGTGGAGCACTCATATGTCCTTGCTCAAGGGGAAAGCTATATATTCTCCAGATGTATCATTTTTATCTGCAGCTTTCTATTTTGCCCACAAAAGACCCAGAATCTCTACACTTGGGGCAATTTCCTTGTTTTTATGTTCTTTTTTGTTTTTGTTTTGTTTTGTTTTGTTTTGTTTTGTTAGACCAAGTGATTTGACTCAGAAATAAGAAGGACCCTAACAAAGGAATCAATTCACTCTCCTGATTTCAAGTGTTACAATATGGAGAAAAGCAAAAATACAAACTTAATCAGCTTCATTGGGAAAGTGTTATTATATATATTTAGGCAAAATTGTTTTTCCAGAGACTAGAATCACTCAATTACTTATTACACAAATCAGAATATGTGCTCAAGTTTATTACTTTGTAATTAAAACAAACAAAGTGTGAATTCATGAAGAGCTTTCCAAAAAGGGCTGGGAAGAGACTGTAGCTTTCTACATATGTAACTCTGAAATTTTATGTTTGCCAAAGTCATACGTGGAACCACCCTGCCAATTGACAATGGGATATGAGCTATCTTAGTTTGGCAATTTTTTAAACTGGAAGAGGAAGTAACAGAAATTCTTAATGAACCAAGATACAAATATGATAGACCACAAGAAGTTATAAAAAGTGTACACACTGAGAAAACATGGGACTTCTTATAAATGATGTTGCATTGAACAGCAGCTCTAATGATAAACTTTCAACAAAATAAAGCCTTTGAATGCCCCTCTTTCTTCCTCTTTAACTACTAAAGAAAGTTCCCAGTCTTGCTATTAGTGATTTATATGAGTTATATTAACTACTATTAGTAAATAGTGACTACCCTATTATATTAATTTTATACTTGGAAATTTACATGCAAATAGATTTTTAAAACACAATGCATGATTTATTCATGAAGTGTTTTGCATAAATACTTTTCAAAAAGAACTTTCTTCTCATCATGCTTTGTAATAGGGTTCTGTTATATAGAATAAACAAGAACCCTAGCAGGACCCTTGGCATCTCCTGTTTTTTCCTTATCTAAATTATCTCTTGAAGGTTTCTTGCTCTTCTGTCTTTTCATCAATGGTGTTTTAAAATCTTTTTCTTTGCTCATTCTTCCCACTTTGGCTTTATCTATTCTTGCATGTCCATCCACTCTCAAGATACATCTATTGTGCTTACCCAAAGTCTCATAAATGTATATCTTCAGGCCTGATTTATTTTCCTGAGCTTCTGATATATATAATCACATCTGCATCCAACTTTTCTAGGACTTAGCTCAGAATACCATGAGTAACATACACAGTTTCCATGACCTTAAATATTTCTAACTCCTCAGCCTCAATTCCTGACATTTCCTGCTTCACATCTATACATTATGAATGCTCAACTCTTCTATAGTCTGACAATGTATTTGCTTTTGTTTCATGATGTTGAATTGTATTTCTTTCTAGCTTTAGCTCACTCAATAGTCTACAGGCTCTTGAGAATAAGGGCTCTTCCTTATCATCTTTGAAAGCCAGTGCCTAACTCAGTGATTAATATTTATAAACTTATTCTTATTTAAAATTAATTCTCCATATGAATAACCACATATGCTTTCATTTGTCAAAATTTTAAGCAAAGAATAGAAGAAATCTGAAGAAGAGCTCCTTGAAGTGAGTGTTTTCTGTTTTAATTTCTTGGGAACCACAGGGTCACCTACAACACCTCATTGTTTCACTGCAGTCCAGTCTTTTTATTTTATTATAAACTCACTGCCAGTATTACTCAGACCAGTTACATGAAGAGTTTCTCCCTAACTAAATAAAAATTTAGAATACATAGCTTTCCCACGTTTTCTGGGTGATCTGTAGTAAAAATACACAGCATTAAGAGATTTGAAAAGTTCACTTATTTTTGATGCTGAACAAATTATTTTAATAAAAAAATACATTTTCCCCAAGAATCTATATTATTGCAATAAAGTGTGCCCATGCAGAGCTGACCTTTTAGTGCAACATGTGACTTATGAAATGAAATGTCATGTCAGGAAACAGATGTGGCTCAAGCAATTGGGCTTCCATCTACCATACAGGAGATCCAGGATTTGTTTCCCAGGGCCTCCTAGTGAAAGGCAAGCTGGCCCATGCTGTGAGCTGGCCTGAGCAGAGAGCTGGCTCACATGGAGTGCTGACCCATGTGAAGAGCTGGTCCATGCAGGAGTGCTGGCCCATGCAGAGAGCTGGTGCAGGAAGATGATGCAACAAAAAGAGACACAGAGGAAAGACAATAAAAGATGCAGAAGACCAGGGAGCTGGGGTGGTGTGAGAAATTGAGTGCCTCTCTCCCACTCCAGAAGGTCCCAAGATCAGTTCCCAGTGCTGTCTAAAGAGAAGACAAGCAGACACAGAAGAACACACAGAGAGTAGACAGTGAGTGCAAAACAATGGGGGTGAGGGGGTAAATAAATGAAAATAAATCTTTAAAAATTTTAAACAAGAAATGTCATGTTAATGAATTATGTTAAAACATATTTGTTTTTCCAGAAGGTTACCAATGACAATATGGCAACTGCATTTTATCTGAGTTTCCTTATTTATCACCTCTTAATGTAAAACTCTTCCTACGTAATTTAAAACTAACTTTCTCTGGTTCACAAAAGTATTATTTACCAACTAAGTACTGTTTTGTCAGCTTGACAGGCTCAGGGATTAGTGTGACACTGGCACACTCTTATTTTTCCAAATAAAATGTTTTATGTACAGGCTATTGTGCTGGACTCTACATCCCTGTTTGGTGGTCCCTAAGAAAAATGGCAATTTTTAAAATTTACTTTGATAACTTATCTTTTTCAGCCCACCTCCCAAAAAAACCCTCTGTGATTATGCTTGAAATGTTTAAAAGTCATTACAAAAGTTTTTTTCATCAAGCATTCATCAAATCATTTCTAGTTAAATATAAAATATACCTTCTGAATTACTTTTAATTGCAATAACAGATAATCTTTAAGAATAACAAAAATTTCCTCAAGAAATCACTCATCTTATTTCATGGACAATTCCATACTCACACACACTAATAAAAACACACACACATGCATACACACACATGCAGCCACGAGGAAGACTAACGGAGTTTCTCTTTTTGTTTTTACAAAATTGAGGCAATGTTATACTCATCTATGCAAATTTTCTTTCTCCTGAAACATATGCTATACATCCCTTCATGCCCATAGTATAAATTTAACACTTTTTAGCCACTTCATACGTCTACCTATCACAATCTATGTAACATTACCTTCTTGATGGACAATCAAGTTGAACAAAACCTTCTGGATGCCTTTTATTTCTGTGGAATTTATATTCAAATGAAGACATGCTAGGTCAAATGTTTGTTTTCTTAAATTTTCAATTAATTGTAGTTTATGAATATGTAAGAAAAAAAATAATTAACATTCTAACCAAAACTGTATGAGTTTCTTTTCTTCACATTCATGATAGTACTGGATAGTATCTTCTTTTTAACTTTTGGTAATAGGATAGATAAATGATCACATAGCATTGTTGTTTTAATTTGTATTTCCCCAGGCAATGGTGAGGATGAACATTTTTAATATTTATTGATTTCTTGAAATTTTTTAATTCATTATAATTTGACAATTCTTATATTGGCTTGATGTTTCTTATTGGTTTTTAAGAACTTTACTTATGTTAGTTATACTAACTCTAAGTATGCTAATTATATTAACCATCAGTCCACCATTTGTGTGGTGATTTTTTTTTATTCTACCATTTGTCCTTTGAACTAGAAAACTTTGAATAAGAAAGCACATGAAGATGGGTATAATTTGATCTATGATAGAGGAAGTGATTCTTACCTTGTCGCAGACTTTATCAGGGTACTTTATTTATATACCTAACATATAATTAGTTTAATCTAGTATTTACTGATTTGTTATCTGCATTTATGTAATAAGTTGGTAAAGCAGAGAAACTAGACAAAGTGGGTGTAACAATTCTAAGAGTATTCCAAACTAATAATTTCTACTAAATTATACAAATATATAACATGTACAGGTTTATTAATTTTACAAGGTAAACATACCTGTGTAGCCACCACCCTTTCAAATGTAGATCATTATCACATCTATATTTAAATACAGACACAGAGAAAGACATATAGATGTAAATATAGATATATAGACATAATCTATAGATATATAAAGATCTAGAGGTACAGAGATATTTTGGGTGCATTGAGAAAGGAAATAGTTTGTGGCATCAGCAGTCCATTCCCAGAAGCAAGTATTTAATTCATTCTTGTTGTCAGAGTATCCTTTTGGACTTGATTGGTTGCAAATTCATTATTATGGATCCTTCCTGTATCTTGTCTTTGCCTATTCCAGAGCTCTATTCTTAGTTGTTAGCTTATATAGAAAGCTAAAGTTTTGAGTTGGCTGTTTATTCATAGTCCAAATAAATGTTATATTCAGTACATATGTCCCCACTCAGTCCCTTCCCATCAGTTTTCTCTCCATGTTTCTAAGATCAGTCCACACCATCAGAAAAAGGATGAGTGTAGACTCATCAAGAAATCTCCTCCATATTTTTTCTACCAAACTCGAGTCGCACTTCTCATTGACTGATCATCAACTTAGATACTAGAAGTAGGGACCAAATTGTTATTGGCAAATTTACTTTATCTTCTCAGCAATACTAGGAATTCAATTTTTTTATGACGATGTCACAAGTAGCCATGTTAATAGTTTTGCTTTCTTTTCATTGTAGTTGCTTTGTATAAAGAAACTTTGATATCTTTATCCCAAACCACCACAAAGCCAACACAAATAACATTTAAAGAATTCCTATTGTAAGAAATATACACAACCTAGAGGGTGAGGAAGCATGGTAAAAAAACAAATGCTTTAATAATCGTGAATATCCAGGAAAATGATGAAATTGAAGATAATAGTAAGATGGTGATGAAAATCCTTTTCATTTAAGGATAGGCAATGTGACAGAAACCACATCGGTTGCAAAAAGTGCATATATATCATTTGTTTGGTCATATTAGTTTTGTTTTGTTCCTGTCATAGTGTCCATATTAATGATGGGCACATATTAGAAACGTAATATGTTTGAGAAATCATCCATTTTAATAATTTACTATGTCAATAAAGTGATTCTAAGATTCTTCTCTCTCCCCAACATGCACACACTACATGAAGTTGGGAAATTTTCACATCTATAAAATTATTTCATTATTTCTAACTCCTTTTAAACATGAGTCAGTAATTATGTTCTGTAACTGACAGCAACAGCAACACCAATACAATTCCTACCAATTATTTTTCCCATTCTCAACACTTAGTACTGTTTTGTAGATCATTACAGTAAATGTTATTTAATTAAACATCAATTCACTGTAACTTCTGATATATGCCTTAACTTTGCCAAATATTTTACTAAGTTACCTAATGAAGTCAAAGCACCTTTTCTTGGATTACAGACAGAATTTGAGTGATCATCATTTTACTTCATGATTTAGTTTTCATATTTGTATTTCATATAATGAAAATGAATTCTTGTAGAGAAAAAATTAGAATGTAGACTCAAAAAATTACAATCAAACTGTTTGTGCATCTGCATTTGTATGTGTGTATTTGTAAGGTCTGATCTTTATACTATTTTCTGAGATACTTATTCCAACATCCTTTAACCCTAAAAACACTTTTATTAATTATTGTATTAGTCAGCCAAGGGGGTGCTAATGTGAAATACCAAAAATGGGTTAGTCTTTACAAGGGTATTTATTTGGGGTAGAAGTCTTCAGATACCAGGCCATAAAGCGATAAGTTTCTTCTCACCAAAGTTCATTGCCACGTGTTAGAGCAAGACAGCTGCCAATGTTTGCCAGGGTTCTGGCTTCTTGGGTTCCTCTCTTCCCGGGGCTATGTTTCTCTCTGGGCTTATCCCCTCTTTCCTCCACAAGGTCAGCTGTAGACGATCAGGTGAAAGGCTCGCTTTTCTTCTCCTGGGGCCTTCTTTCCAACATCAAAACTGCTTCTCAAAAACTGCTTTCAACTCTGTTCTTGCCATGCCTTTTATATTTGATTCCCCACCCACCAAGGGGTGGGGCTCAAGGCCCTACTGACATGGACCAGTCAATGCCCCAATCATAACTCAATCATGCCCACATTAACAGATCAGTTTACACGCATGATCCAATTATGTTTTTAGAATTCATAATTACATCAAATTCCCCAACTGTTACATTCCACCCTCTGAATTCCAAAAATACATTACAATTCTCTAAAAAACTTAAATCAGTAACAATTCAAGTACAAAATCATATGATAGGCATTTTAAAGAAACACAGTTTGTCTTCAGGCAAAATCCCTTCGGCTATAGACCTCTGAAACTTTCAAAACCTTTAACTGCTTGCAATACACAAATGGAAATACAAAGGATAAACATTTTCAATATCATAAGGAAAAATTGGAATGTTAAACATGAGTCATGGATCCTCTACAGTTCAGTAAAACTGCAGGGCATCCTCCATTAAATTTCAAAGTCTAAGAGTCATTCTTAAGAAATTGTTTTCTTCTCCTTGGGGCCACATGGGGACCCACCCTTTCCATGGGTTTGACCAAAGGCCACGTTCTTGGTTCCACCCTCATCAAGCATCTGGGTGTTGACCAAGCTCCAGACCACACCCTCCAAGAGTGTTGGGGTGATTGCCACACCTTACCCAATCTTTGGGTTAGAGTCTTAGCCTCCCTAGTACAGTGAGATGAAGACAACATTTCCCCTAACCTTTGGCATACAGGTTCAACCCTCTCAGAGCAATGAGTTGACCACCTGAACTTTCCTAACCTTTGGCATACAAGTTCAACCCTCTCAGAACAATGGGTTGACCACCTGGACTTCTCTAATCCATGGGGGACAGGTACACCCCTCTCAGACCTATGGGGTGTTGACCTTATCTGTCCTAATCTTTGAGGAATGTGCTCCACCCTCTCTGCACCCTGGTATGGCAAAACTCTCCCAGAACATTGGGTAAGGACATCCACCCTCTTCAACTGCTGGGTAAAGCTCACCCTCTCTGCACCATGGGGCATCAAAACTTTCTCAGAACATCAGGTGAGAACATCCACCCTCTTCAAGTGCAGGGGCAAACTCACCCTCTCTGTACACATGGTTGTGGCTCCTCTCTTGGCCCAAGGAGATGTCTTAAGTCCAGATCTCTGCTGCCACGGTTTTCTTCTTAAAGCTGATTCTCCTTCAATCTCTCCTTTCCATGTCCTCTTTTGTCCAAGCTGACAGTGGTTTTGTTCATACAGCTCTCTCAAAAACTTTGTTGGTTTAGC
>JAQZBX010096715.1:0-11769 GCA_029593785.1 Cabassous unicinctus
TTTTTTTTTTTTTTTTCTATTTATTTTTACTTTTAAAAATGTAGTGACTAGAAACATTTTAATTACCATGGGGCTCACATTTGTGACTTGTACTATATTTCTCTTGGGCAGTGCTACCCACATAATCATGTAATTCCTGAAACACTGCCCAGAGCTGTCCCCATGACTCCCCTGTTTCCCTCTTGCAGGGTCTCTGGTTTTCCTCAACGAAGAGTTGGTGTCAAATTTCTCTGCGAAGAAAAGTTCTCACTCCAGTCTGTTTTTTGCCTAGAAACCACATGCAGTTTTCATCAGAAACACACACACACACAACATGAAACCAAAGAAAGGAGACAATTTCTCTGATGCTTTGCCAATTAACGGCTCCATTTCCCCCAACTCCCTTCAGTTTCTTCAAACACAAAGATGTTTGCCACAAGGACAATGAAATCATTTGGGAAAGTGTCGAAAGACCATTCATTGGTTTGGGAAGGTTGGGAGCCAGGAGATTTCCCCATTCCCTATCATGATCTCTGGCCTGGGCCTCCATTTGGAGCTATTTACATGTCTCCCCAGCCCAGAGCTCCTCTGGGGGCACCCCTGAGATTATATACCTGTAAACCGACAGCCCCACCCATCCCAGTGCTCCCAAGAATTGCCATTGAGGGTCTGTGTAGGCCCCAGGGGCTCTGAGCAGTTATCATCCCTGCTATTGTGGAGGGAATTTGCACTTAGTAGGACAGGTAGTTTTTGGAAAGAGTCATCTCCCCTTTGCCTTTCCACAGTCCAGACTGGGTATGTCACCCCACCCTGGGGCCATTAAACAGAGTGTACCCTCAGAGGTGCAAAAAAGGGAACTTAGGTGATACAGAGAAAGGCAGGGCCCAAAGAGAGAACCTGAAGACAGGTGGTGAGACAGAGAAAATAAAAACATCACAGAGCAAAGATGAGACCTTGGTGACCTGGTAGGGCAGGCCTGAAGGAAGCTCCGAGGGAGGGAGACATGGAAGATAAGGAATGCTTTCATTCAGGGAAGTGGCTGAGTATTTTCTATTTGCTGGGCACCATGCTAGGGTGAGTGAAACAGACCTGGTTCCTGCCCGGTGGGCTTCAGGCCAGTTGGAAAGACTTCAGCCAACCAACATGTATTTATAATGAAAGCTGACAAGTGCTTGAAGGGGAGGGATACATGCCATGGAAGCCTAACGGGCATTTGCACTAATCTGGGGGATGAGGAGAGCCTTCCCTGAGGAAATTACATTTGAGCTGAGATCTGAAGCGTGACTGGGAGTCGCACAAAAAGGAAACTGAGTATGCTCAGCAGAGGAAATTGCATGTGCCAAGGCCCTGTGGCAGAAAGAGATGGAATGAATTTGAGAAACAGACAGCAGTAAGGCTAAAACATATGCAGCCAAGGAAAGCAAGGTAGTAGGTGATTCTAGAGAAAAAGGCAAGGACCAGGGACCAGACCACATGGGAACTCGTAGAGAAGTCAGAGAGAGGTGGAGCCTGCAGAATACCCAGAGAAGGTTGGGAAATAGAGCTGAAATTCTGAAGCCAGAAGCTAGAAAGAGCAGACTTGTGCATAACATGTGCATGGTGGCCCATGGCCGAGGCAGGGACAGAGGATGGTGCCATACTGTGAGGGCGTCACAGCTGGAGCCAGCCAGGCCTGGTTCACAGCCCTGCTTTGCCATTTCCTGGCTTGGTGGGCCACAGGTTAGGTGCTTAACCTTTCTGTGCCCTAACTTCCTGGTCTATGAGACAGAAAGAATTTTTATTATGAAGAGTAAATGAATACCTGGAAATTTCTTAGAGTACTGGAATGTGGTGTGAACAGCAACTGTAAAGCTATTTTGCTCTATTATTCATATTGTAGAAATAGGATGGGAGATCCAGATGGAGAGCACCACAGCAGGGCTGAGATTTTAGGAACAAGAAGGGAGGGTTTGGCTGCCCCTAGCCTGGCCTCAGCGGTTCCCACCTCTTCTCCCACACTGCCAAGCAGACAGGCAGCCCTTGTGGTTTGGCTGTGCACTGGGGCTTCCCATGAAGGAGGTGGAAAGAGTGGGCTCTGCCCTGGGTGTCCCCCTCCCTCTGACCAACAACCTCAGCTTTGGAGCTTTAATTAAAGAAAGAAGACCCTGTTCTTTATGTGGTGACCTGGCACCAGATACTGAGACCTCCTGCATGGCATCCATTTGCTCTCGCACTTCTGGGAGGAACATTCCAGGGCCTGGGAGACTGGGCTGCTGCTAAGATTAACATCAGAGGACCACAGACGTCAGGGCTGGGAATGGTGGAGTTTAGAGCATGTTAGGTGGCTCAACAATCCCAAACCTTTCATCTGCCTTTAAAAATTACTTTTCCATTTCAAAGGTTTAGGGTTATTTTTAAAATTCTGCTAAGTCTGAAGAAATCTGAACATGGAAACTTGGGGATTTGGGAGGTAATAATTATACATGTAATATGTATTGGTTTTCTCTTAATTATAAATGTAACATATGCTTAACCAGGAAACTTGTAAAACACAGAAAGAGACAAATTAAAAAAACGCCCAAACCCACTATCCAGAGGTACTCACTGTTAATGATGTTAATTCATAGTATATGAGTTTTTGAGCTCTTATTATATACTGGTCATTGCACTTGAGCTTTTCAGACATGATCTTATTTTATCCTCACAACAACCTTATAAGAATGTACTATTACTATTTCCATTCCACAGATGAGGAAAGTGAATCTTAGAGGAGCTCTGCAGCTTGTCCAAGGTCATTCACACTTGGTGAGAAGTAACAGAGCTTAAATTCAAACCTAAGCTGAGCCCACACAGGTCGCCCCTCCACTCAGCATCCTTCTTGGGTCACATCCTTATGGTCTTTTTTGTTTTCATTTACTTTTATATTTACACTTATACTGACTGCATGTTATCAGACTGCTTCATAGTCTACCTTTGTCCTGTCACAACACATCATGCCGTCTCAAATCAACATATCATCTTCTACAACACTGTCTTTGATGTCTGCCTAGTATTCTGCCTCCCTAGACCAGTAGCTCTCAAAGTGCCAGCAGCACCTGGGAAAGTATTCTCAGGCCCCACCCCAGACCTACTGCACTGGAAATTCTGTCACTGGAGCCCAGGAATCTATGTTTTAACAAGCCTTGGGGTGACTCTGTTGCATGCTGAAGTTTGAGAATGGCTCCTTTATTTACACTTCCATGTTTCCTTAACTGATCCCTTATAATTGGTACGTTTAGATTGCTTGCCAGGTCTTACTATCAAAAAAACAAGACAAAATAAACATCCTTATTTGCCAATATCTGTGTGATGAAGAAAATAATTTTAGAATAAAGCAGGTGTCAAAACCAAACCCAAACAAGCATAAAGCACAAATTAATAAACGTTACGATTTTCGAAAAGAAGAAGAAAAGCAGTATAGATTTTGGTCAGACCTAAGGAATGTTCTGGAACACTTGAAAGTCACCTGCGGGACAGCCCAGTCCTGCAAGCAGCCGGAGAGGTGCACTGCTGATGAGCTGCAGGCCTTTTCTCACAGTCTCACATTATGCTCTTGGAGCATAATGGCTGAGATGTGTGTTCAAGAGACATCTGCTGTCTGGGCCCACCCAGCAGGGGGAGGGCAGAGGGGCTCAGTAGCCGAGAAGACGGATCGAGAGGGCAGGCCGGCCACTCACCTCCCAGCTGGTGATTTCATTACGCGCCGGCCTGCTGAGAGGGCTCTGCCCTGCTCCTGGCTGCTGCCCTGCCAGGTTGCATCATCATTAGCCTGAGGCCGAGCCCAGACCTCCGAAATAAACTCCAGGTCCTCTCCCAGGGTCTTGGAAGACACCCACCATCTGATGCCGAGCGGAGATCTGTCGACAGCGCCTTTTGCTGCCTGCTCTCAAGCCCAGGCTATCACTAACGCCTGCCAGTTCTCATTTCCCGTCCAGCTCCCGAGCCTGCCTGTTGGCAGAAAACTTTCTAGGAGTCTAATGGGCCCGAGGAATGGCTTAACAAAAATGTTGAAAAGCAATTTTAAACTTCTGGCGTGTGGCACACAGTAGGCTGCTCGGCAAGTGTTGGTTGAAGCCGACTCCCAACGCTTCCTGATTTGGAAAGCTCATCCGCCTCTCTGCCTGGGGGACAGGGTCACAGACAATCTGCGCTTTGCCGTCTGACACCTGCGAGTTGGGGTCCTGGCTCTGCCAGTGAACATGTGGCCTCAGACAAGTTACTTTACCTCTCTGTACCTCAGTTTCCTCCCCTGCAAAATGGGAGAGACTTTATACTTTACTGGACTGTCGTGAGAATAAAATAAAACCATGCTCTTGAAATGTAAGTGCTTGTTAGATATCATCGTTACCATTTTGGGTACACAGGCTGAGTCTACGTATCATCACACATCTGGAAAGGTGGGAATGCCCAGAGAATCGACTCCTTTTCAGTTTTGATGGGGCATCTGTTCAGCAGTTATTCTTTGAGCACCAACTATGTGGCAGGCCGCTTATTGGCCCATCAGTCCCTTTAGTTGAGGGTTTGTGGTGAAGCCTTGGGACTGGAAAAGCAGGGGGGTAGAGGTGCCACTGAGAAGGGCAGAGGAGGTGGGGCCATCCTTTGCCCACTTCCGGCGAGAAGGCCAATTCCTCAGCTCTGGTGATGCCTCCTAAACAGTGGCCATCTCCCACACCTCCAGAGAACTGAGACCTTGAGAAATCCCACATTAAAAAAATCAGCCCTCCAACTCCACTGAAGCTTATTCAAAGGAGAAAAGGAATAAAAATCAATGCGGATCCCGTCTCCCGTTCTGAAGAGCAGCCGCGTCTTGTTTGTAACCTGAAGGGATCGATAAGAGATGCTCCTTCTGGTCCATTTTTTAAGCTCAATACCATGGGTGCAATTTGGTTGACAATTATGAACAATCAGTTATCTTGTACAGTCTCGCTCCCGCTGCCGGCTGCCCATTCAGGTGATCACGAACCATTACCGAGGGGGGTGGCGTCGGCGAGGAGCTGGCTCCTGCACACTCACCGAGGCTCACTCAGAAGTAAACGGAATTTGCTGATCAATTGAGTCATTGGGATGGAGGAGTTATGAATTCTCCAACGCAGAAGCTTTGGATCTGGGGTTTTCAGATGCTTTAACCAGTGCATAGGTTCCTATTGATTAAATCATATATCTACCTGTCATTGGCAATCTCAGGGGCCAAGGATCCGGGTTAGAACTTGCAAGAGTTTAGAAAGTCAAGTGCCCCATGCTGCCATCAAAAATGCAGTAGGTATGTACCCAGAGAACTGAAAACAGGACCTCCAACAGATGCTAGTACAGGAGCGGTCACAGCAGTGATCGGCACCATAGCCAAAAGGGTGAAAAGACCCAAAAGCCCATCAATGGATGAATGCATAAATAAATTGTATTGTATGCATGCAATGGAATATTATTTAGCCATTAAAAGGAATGTCGTAATGATCCATGCTACAACGTGGATGAACTTCGAAAACATTATGCTAAGTTTAAGATGTCAGAAACAAAAGGTCACATATTGTGTGATTCCATTCATATGAAATATCCAGAATAAGTAAATCCAGAGAACCAGAAAGCAGATAGATCAGTGATTGCCAGGGGATGCCAGGAGATGGAGGGAAAGAAGGATGGGAGTAACATTCATGGGAATGAAGTTTTACTGTGGATTGATGAAAATATTTTGGAACTAGATAGAGGTAATGGTTGCACATTATTGTGGATGTACTAAATGCCACTGAATTGTTTGCTTCTGTTATGTGAATTTCACCTCAGTTGAGAAAAAGGTTGCTGCAGGATGATGGTCTTCACGACTTGCACACCTGAGTCACGTGGATAAAAATGCTGCGTGGCGCCGCCAGGAGTTAGGTGCCCCAGAGACAGGCCTGAACAGGAGCTTGGTAATTCTCTTGGCAATTCTCTTGGACACTTGTCGTGTGGCCACACTTCTGCAGGAACCCACAGAGCAGCCCAGGAAGTGAGGCTGAGAGCCTGGGGCCTCAAGCCCTTCTGGATCTTGGACCTCATCAGGAAACTGGTGAAAGCTCTGCATCCTCTTTCTGGAACAATGCTCAGATACCCCCATGCTTTGCATATTTTTAGGGGTTCCCTGAACTTCGAATAAGAATGCTGAGCCAAGAGTTTTGGAGTCAGATAAATCTTCATTCCAATCTAGGTTCTACCAATTGCAAGCAACCTTGGTTCTCCAAGACTCAGTTTCCTCCACGTATTGGGAATGGTAATTGCAAGATAGTTCATGTGAAGCAGGAACCTATATGCCTAGCATATAGTAAGTGCTTAATAAACACTAGCTAATGTCATTATTAACATGAATAATAATTAATGGCAGGAAATAGCCACAAGTCAGGTCATCTTGCTGTGCTGCATCTGTAAAATGAAGATCTAATAGGGGGTACCTCACAGGTACATTTAAGGAAATGTTACTTAAAATGATTTGGCCCAGACCTGGTGCATTGCAGTTGTTCAATAAATATTGACTGTCTATTATGATTAGGGTTGCTCATATTTTGTTGCTCATGAATATTACTGATTATTTCCTACGCACCTACCATCTGTCCAGGATTTGGGCTGGAGCTGAGGGGGATTCTGAAGACAGCAAGCCAGTGACCAAGACAGTGTTGTTTACGACAGACTCTGGCAGGGCAGTGGGGGATGGGGAGGCAACAAAACAGCCACATGGTGCAAGCTGCCAGGTCTCGGCTCTGTTGTGGACATGCTACATGATGTTGGCGAAGCCCCTTTCCCTCTCTAGGCAGCACTTACCCCAAATGTATTGGTAGGAGATTGAACTTGATTATCTTCAATGGTCTAGATGGTCTAGACTCTAGCTGGCTCCAGCACATTTAATTAATTGCTGGGGAGAGTTTCTGTAGCTTACTCTGGGTCTTCACAGATGCAGCTTGATGGAGAACCTTCCAGGAGGAAGACACAGGACGGGCATAAACAGAGTCACCTTCCGCTGCCTTCTCCTTTCCGTTGGAGAAGAAGGGCCCACTGTCTTCAGGTACTTCTTGGAACCTACTTGCCATTGTGGATAATCTCCTTTCACCACATCTAGAAGCTACGAGTCAGGCCAGGATTGCCAACTCTCACTGCCCCAGCTGACCAGGCAGCCAACATGTGTCTCTCTCCACCCTTCCCCAGCCCCACGACTTGAGACCCAGGAACTGTGAGCAGCCAGTCTCAATGACCAGGTCACCGCATGCTTGATGCCTTGGCCAGGGTGGTGGGAGTCTCTGTCTTACAGGTTTCTCTGAACCTTAATTTCTCCCCCTGGGAATAGGGTGACTAACACTTGCCTTGCCTTATCCCTGGGGCAGAAGGGCAGGACTTCTCTACATAAGAAAGGACAGCGATGTGGCCTCCCACAGAGTCACTGTCCCCTTCACCAGCCCTTCGAACCGGCTTCATCTCCTCATGGTGTTAAGGAGAAACCGCTGATGGTGGGTGGTGGAGGCCATTGTTTTGTATCCTGGATCCCGCCTCGCCCTCTCCTCCGATCCCACACTCCTTTACTCGAGTGCTTCTCCCAGTTCCAAGTTCCTGATGCCATCTCCCTACATGTCATCTCTACCTCCATGCCAGCCCCTGATTTGATGTCAATCCAGGCTCTTACCTGGCCTTGGGCCTTGGCTCTCACACTTTTCCTGTTGGCCAGCTCCACTGGCTGTTCCTGTCCCACATCTCAGGACCCTCAGTTCTAGTCCAGTTCCCTCCCCGGCCAATGTCTAGCCTGTACTCCTAAGAAGAAGTGGAAGTTAGAGGGACCAGGGTGACTGCTGAAACCCTGGGCTGCATCAGCGGAAGCGTACCACCTAGGAGGAGGGAAGTGAGAGGCAGTCTTGCTCATCTGTCCCTGTTGGGCCAGCCAGGCACTGTGTTCAGCTCAGGTCCCCTGCTCTACACTCCCAGAGAGCGGGATGATCTTCCTTAGGGCCTACTTCTCACTGTTTGTAATTACCCATTTATTTATGTGACCATTTGATTCACTTCCTCACCAGACTGCATGTTCTATGAGGCCAGGAGCCATTTGAGTGGGCTTAGTTCACCCTTGTACTTCTGGTACCTGCCTCATATTAGGCACTCAAAATATATTTATTAAATATATGGTTGGTTGGTTGGTTGGCTGGCTGGCTGGCTGGCTGGCTGGATGGATGGATGGATGGATGGAGAGGGTAAGAGGAAAAGTAAAGACTTTCTATGCAGTCAACCCCTTACAGGTGTGAGTTCAAAGGAAGTCAGAAGAGGAAGAAGCCCTATATCCAAGGCCCATGTTCTGTGGGAGTCTGGAAGTCACCTCGGAACCAAAACCCAGGTTTCGCTCCAGCTCAGGGCATTGTCACTAGGAACAGAATGGAGCCAAGGGTTTCTGGACACACCTGGACCCTTTTCCCGTCTTCCCCTTAGAGAGTGACCTTGTGCTCTTGTCTCCCTCCTGAAACCCATCCTGTTTTCAGGAAATGGTCTGATCCACTCAGGAGTTTCTGAGACTTAATTGAATTCCATTTGTGGGGTTATTTGCACTTTAATGAGGTGGAAAAAATTAAGTTCAAGGGGTGACGCTGAGATGGTGGGACAGTAAGGTGTTGTGTGGAGGTTCCCCCTGATGTTTAGAAAGGCTCTGGGTAAGGAGGACTTGGCCCTGTGGTTGATGTTATATGGGCAGGTTTGTGGGCCCGCAGTGTCTCTTGCCCTCTTCTACCGCCCCCAATGTTTACTGCTCCAAAAAAGTTCTTTATTTGCAGCGTAAGGCTGAGCTCTCAATGGTGGGTGGCATAGCAGCTGTTCAGAACCAGCTGCAGGCATCTCTCCTCCCTGCCCGAGACTCCCTTCCAGTCCTTCTACCTGCCCAGGCCACCCAGCCTGGCTGCAAGGCCCTGGTCAGCAGCCCCTAGAGATGTGGCTCCTGCACAGGGAAGCAGAGGTGGGACTGGAACAGAGGCAGTTACAGCGGCAGATCTGGGTTTGCAGGCAAACCCCAGCCAGGCGCTGGAGGGAAGGGGAGGGGGAGCTGAGAGAGGATGCTGCACTAGACGCGCTTATGGATTCTCATCTTCAACAATCTCCCCCAAGGCCCAGACCACTATCAGCGACCCCCAAAGAGGACCCTGGGGGAATGAAGTAGGCGGAGATAGACTGAGAGCAAAGGGGCCTTTTACCAGCCTCCCTGGGGTGGGGAATTGCTCTCCCAATGACAAGCAGGCCCACTTTAGCCTAAGTGGCTGGTCTGTGGCGAGCACGCCTCTGGTATTCATGAGCCTGGCATTAGCTCTAAGAGCAAGGCACCGCGGGCTCTGATACTCAGCACGGCCCTGCCACTCCCTTCCCGGGAGCCTCTGTGATTTCCCATTAGTGAGCGGAACACACAGAACTCAGATCAGCAGTAGCCTGGACCACCAGGTGTGAGCACGCACACACAGGTGCACACGCCTGCACACGGCTGCTCTCACAGACACCTGGAAGAGGGTGGCAGGGAAGGCACCTCCAAACCCAGTGACAGGTCCCCAGGGAGCTGGGACCTTCCACACTGCTTGGGGGCTGCTACATCTGGACAGCGACAGAGGGAGAACACGGGCTGGGAGTCAAGACCCGGCTAAGAGCTAACATTTGTTGGGTGTTTCAACACTATGTGCTTCATCTCCTCAAATTCTCACAGCAAATGCTCAAGTTGATATTATTGTCCTCTTAAACAGATTAGAAAACCAAGATCAAAGTCTCACGGCTAAGAGGAAGAGCTGGGGTTTGAACCCGTCTCTCAAGCGTCAGCCGAAACACAAGCGGGCGCAGTCACTCTGTGACTCAGTAACCTCAGTTTCCTCGTCTGCAAACAGAAGCTCCCACCTCTCCCACCTCCTGCACACAGCTGTTGCCAGGATGGATGGCAGGCTAGTAATGACATATTGACATTTTCTAGTCTTTGTCATGGGAATTTTTAGGCCAGAGATTTAGACTGTCTGAGCTAGCAGAGACCGCTCTGGATATTCTTACTATGAAAACCCCACTCCGATAACTTGAGAAAGCTTCTTTTCCTTGCATCCAAAAAGAGTGGGAGTGACGCACTGTGGAAGAGAAGACTTTCAGGCTAGGCAATCCCGAAAAGGACTCAAGGTGAGGCATTCCTAAAAGCCTGGCTGCCTCACTGCCTGGAAGGCAGAGGTAAGAGCCAGTGAGTGGGCGTCTGAGATAGCTGACACTTCTGCCCCAGGCTCCTGCCCAACCAGAAAGCAGGAGACCCCCACCCTTCTTCATCTAACCAACTTTGTCTTCGTGGCTTCTCCCTCAGCCCAGTTCTTCCAGGGCTCTGGCTAAAGGACATTCATGCTGTTTATGCCTGAGTCAGACAGAGACATCCAAGACATCTTGAGTGAAACAGTAAAGAGACAAACAACCCGTTAAAAAACGGTCCAAGGATTTGAACAGACATTTCTCCAAAGATGATATTCAAATGGCGATAAGCACATGAAAAGATGTGCAACATCATTAGCCATCAGAGAAATGCAAATTAAAACTACAATGAGATGCCACTTCACGCCCACTAGGATGGCTATTTTTTTTTTTTTAATCCTGACTATAACAAGTGTTGGCAAGAATGGGAAGAAATAGGAAACCTCGAACATTTTTGGTGGGAATGTAAAATGGTGCGGCCACTGTGGAAAATAGGTTAGCAGTTCTTCAGAAAATTAAACATAGAACTACCATATGACCTGGCAATTCCTCTCCTAGGTATACGCCCACAAGAACTGAAAGCAGGGACTCAGACAGATATTTGTACACCAGTGTTCATCACAGAGGTATTCACAATAGCCAAAAGATGAAGCAAACCAAGTGTCCATCAACAGATGAATAGATAAATAAAATGTGGTACATCTATACAACAGAATATTGTTTAGTTGTAAAAAGAAGAGATGTATTGGCACATGCTACAACATGGATGAACTTGAAGACATCATGTTGAGTGAAATAAGCCAGACACAAAAGGACAGATATTGTATGATTTCTCTTATATGAAATACTTAGAACAAGCCAGTTCATAGAGACAGAACGCAGAAGAGTCATTACCAGGGCTTGGAGGAGTAGGGAGTGGGGAGTTATTGCTAAATGAGTATGAGTTTTGGTTTAGGATGATGAAAAAGTCTGGAAATAGTGGTGAAAATTATGCAGTATTGTCAGTGCACTTAATGTCAAAGAATTGTGAAATGGTTTAAATGATTTTTATATTAGGTATCATTTACCACAATTAAAAAGAAAGAAATTTTTCAAAAAGAAAGAAATCATGAGTGAGCTTTCTGGGAAGAGAGAGTGAGTACCCAGGAGGCTGATTTTCCTGTGACTCAGAGACCTTGACAAACGGATGAAGCCCCCAGGTCTGGGCTGACCTGGGGAGACTGAGGCAGCGGAATCCCCGATCCTAGCCTTCTCCTCCCGTCGTCCTCGGCACGAGCAGAGCCACAGCCACCTGTGCGGTGGGTGGGTTGGAGGGGCGCCCGGCTTGCCAGTCTACACCCTCGACCCCGAGGCCTTCCGGAAATGCGTGGGTTCCAGGTGAGAAAGTCACTTGGATGAAGTTGACCTGCTGGGCCCTTTGTCTCAGAACCGGAGGCCCCAGGAGAGGTGAGTTCAGGGCCGTGGAGAAAGAGCGGCTCAGGGGTCTAGGGAGGAGCTTACACTCACCCTTTCTGCTCAGTCCCCAGGAACAGACGCCAAGAGCCTCCTCCCCTCCCTTTGCCTGCAAGTCTTTTCTCACCACTT
>JAQZBX010096716.1:0-11773 GCA_029593785.1 Cabassous unicinctus
CATGGGTGAATCAATAAAAGGTTTTGTAGCACAATTTTGTCTGAAGCTTAACCAGAAGGAAATTTGTTCACCAATCATTGATGTCTGCCTGTACAATCATCAAAGAAATACAAATTAACAGAGTATATGATTTAATTTTTACTACATCATATATAAGGTCATATCTGGCTCTAAGTTAAGTACTCATTTCATGGATTGTTTAAAGAATTGAAACTTTGGGTGCTGAGGAGTTGAATCCTGTAATCATGTGCCCTTCTTCAAACCCAGAATAATTGACACATTTATGCATTCCCTTTTAGAAATCTTTTCAGAGCTCCCTTTATTTATTTGTTCCTCAAACTGTAGATAAAAAATTCGACATGGGTGTGGCCACAGTGTACATCACCAAGGCTGTTGCACTAGAATATGTGTTGTGTGAAGCAGCAGGACTAACGTACACCTCTAGGCTTGTATAGTAAAATAAGTAGACCATGAAGACATTAGAAGCATAGGGGTAAAATGCTTTACACTTCCCCTGAATTGATGTGATTACACATGTGGAGGAAACAATCCTAGAGTAAGAGAAAAGGCTGCCAGCAAGAGGACCCCCTCCCAGCATCTCAGCTCCAAGAGACATCACTATGTCACTGAAGAAGGTGTCAGAACAGGCAAATTGGACCATCTGATTAAGATCACAGAAAAAGTGTAGGATATCCAAAGGTGCACAAAAGGACAAACACAACATCTTTAGGGTATGTAACAAGGATTTCAGGGCATTCAGTATCCAGAACCCCAGAACCAGTAGGACAAAGAGCTGAGAGCGTATGATGACTGTGTAGTGCAGGGAGTTACAGATGGCCACAAAGCAGTCATAAGCCTTCAACAGCCAGGAGTATGTGGTCTATCCCATCAAGGAACAGAAAAATGTACATCTGGGTGAGGCAGCCAGCATATCTTGTGATTCTACTCTGCATCTGTATGTTCACCAACATCTTTGGTCCAATGGTGGAGGTGAAACAGATAACACAAAGAGAGAGGTTGGGGAGAAAGAAGTACATGGGTACATGGAGATGGAAGTCAGTGATGGTGGCCAGGATGATGACAGGTTCCCAGTGAAGGTGACCAGGTATATAGATAGGAACTGTCAACAGTGGAGAGGCTGCAATTCTGGTTGCACCAAGAATCCCAGGAGAAGAAACTGAAATGTATGTATCATTTTCTGTCTCCATATGGTTGATGTTACTAAAAGTAAACAGACAAAAAATAACATGACTCATTTTCAAGCAATCAGTCATTACTTATAAATCTGTAATTTACATTTGAATTCAAGCAAATAATTCCAATTTTTGTTTATGAAACTGTTCCCCTTTAGATGAATTCTGTGGCCATTCAGGGCTCACCTTCATAATATTCCTGAAAATCGTGCATTCTAATATTTTCATGAGAAAATCATTTTTTCATTTGAGGAGTATATATTGAGTGCTGAGTCTGAGCCAGACACTGTCTAGGCAATGGACATACAGTCTGAAGCAAGAAAGCCTGCTGTCTTTTCATGGAGAAAGAATATTAGCCAATAAAATGGTCATATATTATGTCAGATATTGGCAACTGCTAAAAAGAAAAGAAACCAGGTAAAAAGGAATGATTCAATAGGGCATGCTAAGTTTTACTGGGTTTCAGGATGAAACCAGCACACAAGAAGACATTTGAAGAAGATCTCAAGGAAAAGAAAGTTGGAGTCATAAAGAAACCAGGGGTGGTGTGTGCCCAACAGAATGATGCCAAGGTCAAAGGCCCTAAGTACATGGCTTGTTTCAGGATTCAATGCTAGCAAGGAAGATTGTGTGGCAGTTGATTGAGAAAGAGGAAGAGTGTTCAGAAATGATGTCAGAGATGATTAAGAATTAGTTGGCATCACTGATGTTAAAACTTCAAGACTCCAGGAGTTGCTTATGCATATGTTGCACCTCTTGCACTTTATTAATTTGGTTCAAAAGCTGTTCCACAGTTGAAATAAAGCCACAGCTATTTCCATCTATAGGGTTGCATCTAGACTCTGTATTACCAGACAACTCACTGGAGTTTAGGAACTGATTTGTCTCTTCTCTGGGACTGCTAAATCCTTACTTTAATGCAAGTGCATACACACTCCTGCACAGGGACACAGAGAGAATACAATGGTCTCCTGGGGTGAATAATTACCGTCCTCTTCTCACCCTCAGCCACACTGATTTGTCCAGGAATGAATACAGTGCAAGCTCACCAGATCAGATTGTCTTTTTCCAGAATAGTTAGAAATGGTATCCAAGAATTTCAACGGTCAAACCGCCCAAAGACATATAAACAAAGGGCTTAATTTTGTTTTGGACATTTTATATTATGTATTTAGAGAAACTTAAAACCTTCTCAGTAATCAGAGAGACAGAAATGCAGGGAAGGTGGGAGAGAGAGAAAGGGAAGTAAATAAATGAAATAGACTGGAGATAAAGCAAAATCATAAACTCAGGTTAAAGCAAGAGACTGTGGTGAAGAATAGCTTACTAGGTTCTGGCAGCATTCCAACCCATGTTCTATTCTCTGGATGCCCAAAAAGTAGAATAAACGATCAAAAGTCAAATCAGTAATATTTTATTATGGTGTTGTGCATCATGCAGATTGAAAGCACATAAAAAATGTGCAAAGAAAATAAACCATTTCACAAAAGAAAAGACATCAACAAACATAAAAGTTGGAAATTTTTTACATGAAGTTACACATGAGATTTAAAAGATATTAGGTTTAAAAAAGTTGGAATCTCTGATCAACTACCTATTATGTGATAAACTTTGATAGGAAACAGAACATAATAAATCTTAATAAGTTATCGAACATAGGTATTGTGGCTTCTCCCATCCTAGGAAGTTGGACAAAATTAAATTGTAAAGGTAAAAAGGAAGCACACCAAGAAAATGTACTGTATTTTATCAAATGCCTTTTCTGTATCAATCGAGAGAATCACGCAATGTTTCTTCTGCAATTTAACAATGGGATTTATGAAACTAACTGATTTCCTTGTCTTGAACCACCCTTGTCTAATTGGGATAAAACCCACTTGATCATGGTGTATAATTCTTTTACTGGGCTTTTGGATTCTGTTTGCATGTATTTTGCTGAGGATTTTTGTATCTATACTCATTAGGATATAGGTCTGTAATTTTCTTTCATTGTAGTAGCTTTATCTGGTTTGGGTATTAGGAAGATGTTGGCTTCATAGAATGAACTTGGTAGCGTTTTCTCTTGTTAAATTTTTTGGAAGAGCTTAAGCATGATTGGTATCGGATCATCATTTAATGATTAGCAGAATTTGCCTTTGAGGTAATTTTGTCCCAGGTTTTTCAATTTTGGGAGGATTTGGTGACTGTTTCAATATCTTCACTTGTGATTGGTTTGTTGAAGTATTCTGTTTCTTCTCTGGTCAGTGGAGGTGGTTCATGAATTTCTAGGAATTCCTCCATCTCACCTAAATTGTTTAGTTTTTTTTGGTATACAGTTGTTCATAGTTCCTTCTTATTATCTCTCTTAATTCTGTAGTGTCAGTGGTAATGTCCCTCAACTCATTTCTTTTTTTATTTATATGGGTCTTCTCTCTTTTTCTTATTTGTCATTCTAGCTAAGGGTTTGTCAATTTTGTTAATAGTCTCAAAGAACCAAATTTTGGTTTGGTTGTTCCTCTCTCTTTTTTTATTTATTCTCACTTTCACTTATTTCTGCTCTAATTTTTACTTTTTCTTTCCTTCAGCTTGGTATAGGATTAGTTTGCTGTTCTTTCTCTAGTTCCTCTAGGTGTTCTGTTAGATCTTCAATTTTAGCTCTTTGTTGTTTTTTAAAATTTTATTTATTTTAATTTTTTAAAAATAGTTAGATTATACAGATGTCACATAGAAAATATAAGGATTCTCATATGACCCTCTCCACAAACCTCCCACATATCCCATATTCAAAGCATCGTTCATTAGTGAGGTACATACATTCATTTCAACTGACAAACACAATTTGGAGCATTACCACTAAGCATGGATTAAAGTTTGCATTGTAGTTTACACTCTTTCCCACCCAATTCTGTAGCTTATGGCAAGATTTATAATGGCCTGTATCTGTTGTTGCAGTGTCATTTTGGACAATTCCAAAGTCCCAAAAATGCCCCTGTATTATACCCATTTGTCCCTCTCCCTGCCCCCAGAACATCCAGTGGACACTGCCTCCATATCAATGATAAAATTTCTTCCATTGCTAGAATCACAATAAGTCTATAACAGAAAAGCAGTAAGTCCACTCTAGTCCACAGGTCATTCCCCAGTCCTGAGGATTATGGATGGTGATGTCCACTACTCCTCTACTTGAGAGGAGGCTGTGATCCCATAGGGCTGATGGATGGATAGGATTCTCTTCTTTGCAGTTGTAGACACCCTCAGTGCCTTGGAAAGGAATTTGTCCATCATCACCTCCATGTTATTTGTCCTGGGTGAGACCAATGAACTGGACAGTAGGTGTTGCAACTCCCCTGAGATGCAGGGGGCCCAGGCGGTGCATGGATTGGCCAAAGATCCAAGTGTCTTGGATGTACGTCTTCCAACTCTAGTACTAATTTTTTATGGCCTGGAAACTGAAAGCTTCTACCCCAAATAAATACTCTTTATAAAAGCAACAGATTTCTGGTACTTTGCACCAACACCTTTTTGGCTGACTAATACAACATCTATATGGATAAGTGCCATAAGCACAATGAATTTTCAAAAAAAGAGAAAAAAACTAACTTAGTCCCTATAATCGGAACCCACCAAAAAGCAGAACACAGACAGCCAGTGAGGATCTCTGTGCCCAGTTACTGCCATCCATTCCATCTTTAGGCTAACCAAGATTCAGAATATTAATACCAGAATTTTATTTTTTTCTCAAATTTATATAAATGGAACTATACAATGTATATTCTTATTTGAATGGCTTATTTGCCAATCATTGTATTTGTAATTCTGTCTTTTTTTTTTTAATAAGAACATATCTGTTTACCTAAAAACTCATATAACAGACTGCAGTTTACATCTCTGTGGCCAAATATGTGGCATACAGTATGGTAGGCAGAAGAATGTGTTTCCAAAGACCCCCATGTAAAAATATGCTAAGATTCACTAACAAACAATGGAAATGCAATTAAAATATCCAGAAAAACTAATGTCCCCATAAGGAATTTGACAAATAAATTAGAATTGCCCAGAGGTGGAGAAGTTATGTTAAAATATGAAAACTGTGAATTACCAAAGGATGGTGACTTATCCAATAAGGGTCTTTACTCTTTGGTTGGTTTGTTTTGGAGCTGCATTCACCAGAGACCAAACATTCCTTCTTTTGGGAGTATCTGTCCAGAACTAGGAATTTTATTTACAACCTCTTCTGAACCCTTTGAGATTTAACTATTATTGTCATGTTCCACTGTGGCGAATACAATGTGATGCCTCAGGGGATGTCCTCACTTTAGACAGGCTCAGTTTGAACCTTGCCTCTGCCTCTTCACTACCTCTGTGACATTGAAAGAGTTACCTACTTTCTGTAAGTCTTTCCTTCCTCACCTGTAATGAAGGAATAATGACACTAAGTTCATCAGAGTTTCAAAAAAGTAAATGAGATAATATGTATAAAAAGCTTAAACAAGCTAACAATAGGATGTGTGGTCATTTTCAGTCAATGATTTAGAAGAGAAAGGCTTTCACTGCTTGAATATATTTGTATTCTTAGGTCCAGACTCCAGTGTATACTTACCCATCCACCAACCTATTTGTCCCACTATTCAACAAATATTATCTCAGCTTGAACTCCATAATAAGATATTTATTTTTTTTATGTAGATTGAACAACAGGAACTTATTGGCTCATCATTTTGAGGCTAGGAGAAGTCCAAAATCAAGTGTCATCAACACAATGCTTTATCTCAAAAGACTGGTGTTCTGGGGTTACTACCAGAAGTCCTTGGTCCTTGGTTTTTCTAGGGCATGGCAATGCACATGGCAGCCTCTCCTAACTTCTGTGAATTCTATTGACTTACAGCTTCTGGGTGTGTTCCTGAGACTTTATCTCTATGGCCTTCCCTGTAAGACCTTCAGTAATAGGATTAAAATCCATCATGATTCGGTTGGGCCATGCCTTAACTGAAGTAACTTCATCAAAATGTCCTATTTACAGTAAGCTTACACAGGAATCGATAAACTTTATGTACATGTTTTTCTTAGGTATATAGCTCCAAAGCAACACAGAGGTAAATATAAATTGAAAGAACTAAGTACCCTGCAATCTTTCATTTTAATTAGAACTATCAACATGAACTCATGGCTTTTCTCTTTCTAAAAAAAATATTTTCCAGCTAAATCCACTGAAAAAGCCTAGATAAAATAACAATCTTTTAACAATGAGAAACTTTAGTGCCCAGATTGTGGTCTCAAAATACTATTTCCTGTGAAAAGGAACCAGGAATCCTTGGGGAAATGGCCGGTTCCAGGTCAAAGGGCAGGAAATGTGCAAAATTAGCATTAAGCCTCTTCTAACAGTTAGCAAGTCCTCCAGGACAACTGTGGTCAGGTCAAAAGGACTTGGGAGCTAACTAATGATGTAATGGGTACAGGTAATGATGATCAAGAGCTGCTCAAACTGTCACAGGGTAGGTTGATAGGGCATATTAAATTGGATGGAACAGTATGACACCCCCTTGACCCACTGATCAATCTTGGTATCACCAAAGGAGGTGCACTGAGATATCATGATACTGATGGAATACAATGGAACAGAGTAATCTTTCATCAAAAAATCTCATTAAGAGTGTAGCTCTCACTACAAGTGTATAAGAAAGAGGCAGGTGTAGTGAGCAAAGGGAGATTAGTTAAAAAATAAGGAAACATGAAAAATATGGACTTAGTTAATAATAATGTGAAAACAAAACAAAACAAAAAGCCTCCTAATTCACTCCTTACTACATCTCTAGTACAGAAGTGAATTAAAGCCAGGATTTTTAACAAAGCATCTATTTCATTTGTGCTGATTCAAACTGGGACTTCAAACCTCAGGCAGCCAAAATATTAAGATTTTTTTTAGGGAAAAAATATTTAGGAGACCAACCAACCAAATGCAACTTGTGTATCTCATTGGATTTCTGCAATAATATTGTATAAGGACTGTTTGAGACAGAAAAAACTGAACACAGTCTGGGTGTTTGATGAGAATAAGAAATTATTTTCTTATGTGTATGAAAATGGTATGATAATTTTGAAAAAAATTGTCCTTATAAGTTGGAAATACATACTGAAATTATTTATGTGTATTCATAAGATGTCTTGAATTTGCTTTAACATAATCCAGCAAAATCTAAACAACTAAAAAACAACAACAACACACAACCATAGGTCTGTATAACTCCAGAGTGGAACTCTAATATAAATAAGGGATTGTAGGTAATAATGTTTTTATAATTCATCAATTGTAACAAATATTCCACAGTAATGCAGGTGTTACTAATAAAGCTGGTATATGAGAAATCTTTATTTTTCACATGGTTTTCTGTAAATGTATAACTTCTAGAATAAAAAAGGGTGAAAAGACAATTTATATGAAAACCATAAAACTGATAAGTGTTCAATATATAGAATAAACACAGAATTCTTACAAGTCAAGAAAATACGAACAATACAATTTAAAAATGGGCAATGGATTTGAAAAAATTGTTTCTCCTGAGAAGATAGACAAATGGCCAATAAGCACATGAAAAGATGCTCACCATCAGTAGTCATTAGGGATGAAGTACTGACAAATGCTAGAAAGTTGATGATTCTTAGAACCATTATGTTAAGTGAAAGAAGCCAGACACAAACAGTAAAATATTATATGATTCTATTCATAAGACATATCCAAAATTGATAAATACATGGAGACAAAATGCAGATTACTGGTTGTTTGGGTCTAGGGAATGGAGAGAATGGGGAGTAAAGGATTAATGTGTCTGAGATTTTCTTTAAGGGTGATGAAAATATTTTGGAACTACATAAATGTGGTCATGGCACCTCATTGTGAATATATGAAATGTCACTTAATTGTTCCCTTTAAAATAGTTAGTTTTATGTTAAGTGAATTTCACCTCAATAAAATTTCTTGAAAAAATAAAGGAATGAAGATCTGTTACCTCCTTCTACATGAGTAAACTTTGAATATATCATGCTGGATTAAATAATACAGATACAAATAGAAATCTTTTATGATCCTTCTCATGTAAAATACTTAGAGGAAGCAAATTCATAGAAAAAAATTGTAGATTACACTTTTACCAAGAGATTGAGGTAAGGGGAATGGAATATTATTGCTTTAAAGTTTCAGATTTTCTGTTTGAGGTGAGTAAACTTTAGGCAGTGTATATTAATTATAGTGCAATATTGTGAATTCATTTTTATGAGTAAATTGTATACTAGGAAAGGATAAAATGCAAATTTTTGAGTTGTATTTATATTTCTACAATAAAAATTAATATATATATATTAGTTTTCTTTTTAGTCTATAAAAGTAAATTATACTGGATCTATTAACTAAATTAATTGAGCATTTTTAAGGATATGGGGGAAATTAAATGAGACAATCACAATTAGATACATGGTACATAAAAATCTCTAAATATATTTCTTAGATTTAGCATTAAGCAATCATTTTCTATATGATGGAATAAATTTCAGATCTTTATTTGTGTTACAAGCATAATATTCCTAACTGCATTGGACTAGCACAATGAACTAAAGATGTGTAGTATCCATGGTTTTATGTCAAGTGAATAGAGTTCTCCCTTTTGTTGAAAAGGAAAAGAGTAATTTTCTGATGGCAACTACTATGCCTGTATCCTCAGCCTTTATGGAGAACAAAGAGCCCTAGTCTTTTGGGATGGCACCCGCAGTGTTAACTTTTGAAATAAATTTTAATTCAATGGATGTGGTAAGTTTCTACCAGGTTAGAAGTATGGAAAACAGGAGAGTTCTTGGAAAAGGAATAATAAATCCTGGATTCCCCTGACTCATAACCTGGTGTTTGGACAACAGAGAATAAATAAGAAAAACTTTCATTCTGTTCAGACCAGTGTCCCACAGGGAAATGATTGTTCAAGGGTTGAAGCAACAAGAGGGAAAGTTGCTCAATGAGCAGACAGAGGAAAGCTGAAAATACCTTCTCTGCTGTCATCCTTTATCTTGTGCACACTTGGGCTGGAAAGCACATGGTTGTTTAATTTGGGGGTCCTAAATCTGGTTCAGGGTCTAATGCCTGACTGTTTCCTGCTGTCTTATTTTTGGGATAGATCTTCATTCTCCATCCGCCACCACCCAAGGAAGAATTCAAACTTCCTCAGAAAGACCTTCTTCAGATTCCATCCAGTTGAGTCAGAGACCCCAGTAGATCCTGCAGGTCAGGGTAGACAGAAGCCAAGAGCTTTAACTTGAGCTTATCTGGGAGCCAATCCAGCCTAGCCCAGAGCTGAGAGATCCTTGTACGTGTTTCCCCACTGGCTAAGTTAATGAACATTATTATTTTAAGAAGGAACTGTCCATTTGAATCAGCAATTCAGGGCTCATTCTAGATGACTAAGAGATGGGAATGGAAGCCCATTTAGGAAGGGAATTTCAGGGATAAAGCACTTCCAGGTAAAGCAGAATATCTGCAAAAGGAGGTTTGCAGTTAAATAGGAATAAGGAGATGGAGTATTAGCAGTGGCAGAATATGAAGTGAAGTGAGGCATTGCTTTAACATTTCACATGAGATATATTTAAGTAAGCGTCTGAAATGATGGGAAATATCCAATTGAGTTAGATATTTCCTTGCAACAGCATTTCTCAAGGCATATTCTCTTATACTGGGTATTAAACTAAAAAGGCTATTTTGATGTAATGGGGGGATTGGGATATACTACAACATTTAATTAGCAATTATTCTTCTATAGGTGAAGTTTAATATATTTTAATTGGTCATTTTCTTTCCCCACTGTGAATTGTTTATTCAATTCTTTAATTTAATATACTAGGTCCTAAGTTTCTTCCTTATCTTTTTTTTAGAAATAACTTTCAAAGACCTGCAAGTTTTTATCTAACTTTGCCATTTGTCACTTAGCTCTTCTATGTCTGTTTAGATGTGTTTGTGGGAATGTGTGAACACCCTTAAGTGTTACATATGATGGTACTCTCATTGCTCTTCAAACCTAGAAATTTCTGCTTCCATTGAATTAATAGATCACCATTTTACACTTCTTGCCACCTGTATTTCATATCTGTTTTCCTTATTGTGTCTTTTGGCCTTTTCTGGTAAGATCTGTCTTTGAAATTGCATCACTATCTGTCATAATTTGGAAAGTATTTCTCTTTGCTTTGGACCACAGCTTGCCTTTATTCTTTTCATAATCTAGAATTGTTTCCAGTATGCCTTTGCTGGAAGTTATGCTGAGGAACTGAAATAGGACTGTTGAATAGAGTCTGAGAGATGCAGAAATAATGAGGCTTTCGTGAATTAGTAGAAAAATGTGTCTTTTCTCATTAGCAGTCATAATCGATTCTTTGCCAAGAGGATGGAGTGATGCTGAAGGTTTCACATGTATTGATTAAGTCTGCTAAATTTCATAGGAGGATGGATGCCATAATGTTTACTATATACATAAAAATTTAAGGTTCAATGTTTACCACTTAATATATCACACATCTGAGATTCAAAATTACATTTATCTAAGTACAAAAATTTTGCATTTAATATAATTTAAAAAGAATTCAAATGCTTCACCCACAAAAATCCCAACTTTTTTTTTAACTTGTTATATATTTTCAATTGTGAGATATTTATTTATTCCCATTGGTCATTTTATTCATGGAGTGTTCAATCTGTAAAGTGTCTTGTCATTGTAAAAAGATATCACTACCTTTGTTTTTTTGGTGAATTGCTCTTTTATCTTTCATTAGTTTTTCTTGGCTTCAAGGGCATATAACTGGACATGGAATGCCTTTGGAATCAAAGAAGGGTTTCTTCATCACAGTTTCTCAGGTAATACTTGAATTCATATCTTTCCTTTTCCATCAAGCCCTTTTAATACCTTCCTCTCTCATTATTGAGCATATTTTTATGTTTATTTAAACAAAGAGCAGAAAGTGACCATAAGAAAAGGGAGCAACACTTTAAAATATCCAAGGAAGGCTTGTCAGCTGGAATTTCAGATATTTGGGGCATAGAAGATATAATATTGTCAGCTGAATTGTATTTATTCCTGGGATAATCAGTGTGGCTGGGTGTGAGAAGAGCATGATGTTAATTAGCTCTAAAATGCCAAAGTGTGCATTCTGTGTGTGTGTGTGTGTGTGTGTGTGTGTGCATGTGTGATGTGCGTGTTTCATGGGTTGTGAACATTCTTCAGAGAAAGGGTATCTGAGGTCATATATTCCAGTAGGTGTCTCCTATAAAGCAGAGTCTGTACACATTCCTACAAATGGCAATTAGACTGGTTCCATTCTATTTGGTGGGATAGCTTTGTAAGCAAATTAATGAAATGTGAGATGTTTACCATATGGATAAAGGGTTTCCTGAGTTTGAAGTTTCAGCAGCAACAAGGCTGCCTTGTTTGTAAGCCTTCTATGAATCCATCTCTCTTCATTGTACTCTTATTCATTTCCCTACTACACTGGCTACCTTGTTCACCCTGAAAATTTGAAACAAGTCATTTTTTAGGGTCATTCCCCTGGATGTTCTCTCTTCCTGTCACAAACTTCCT
>JAQZBX010096717.1:0-11768 GCA_029593785.1 Cabassous unicinctus
TGTCTGTAGTCGCAGGCCCAGAGGCCCGAGAATTCTAAAGAGTGTGGGGGAGGGTGCCGGCAGCAGCCGCCGCTGCTGATTAAAAACTCACGGTTCTGGTTCTGTCGTCGCGATTTCTCTCTTTTGTCCCTCTCTCCTCTCGGTGGTATGCAGTCTTTCCCTGCTGTCCTAAACCCTAGAAGATCTATTTTGGGACTGTCAACTGTCTCTTATGAGCACTCCCCTAGAACCACCAATGCCTAGCACTCAAGAAATGTTTATTGAAAGAAATTTGGGGCTGGGAAAGGAGAGGCACTTAGCAAGCAGAAATGTAATTTTTGTTTTAATGTTTATACTTTGTTTCAGTCACAGGCATGGCCAATAGTTCTGCAAGGAATAGATCTTATAGGAGTAGCCCAAACCGGAACAGGGAAGACATTATCGTATTTAATGCCTGGATTTATTCATCTTGATTCTCAACCAGTGTAAGAATTCCTATGGCTGGGTTCTCCTTATAGGGGTTTCATAGATATAGATATCAAAACTATAATTAAAATTTCTTTCATCTATCGGATTAGTCAAAAGGTAATGGCTCATCTCAGGGGGGTGAAAGGAAATAGACACTTAACAGTTTTAGAAGGCAATAGGTAATAGGTTGACAATAGGTAATGTCAACCAGAAGCTTTACTTCAGTAAAAATGGTTTAAATTATCTTGTTCCAAAACAATATGCTATTCTGTTACGTGAAAAGGGAGGTTATATAAAATAGCCCAATTTTGTTTTTGTTACTTGGGTTGTGGAGTGTTTTTGTTTGTTTTTGATTTTTGTGGCATGTTTCTATTTTTCCCCACTTTTCAGAATATAATCAGAATATATTAAAACCTATCCCTAAACTCTGAGTTTTAAATCTTAGTGAAATAATCTTAATCTTTGAAATAATCCAGTCTTTGAAAATAATTCAAAATTTTTCTCAAGGGGAAGTATTTTGGCATTTCTTTATAATATCAGCTACTTTTCTTAGATGTGTGAATCATTAATTAGCATATTAGTTTCCTAAGGCTTCTATAACAAATTACAACAAACTGGGTGGCCTAAAACAACAGAAATTTATTCCCTCACAGTTCTGGAGACCAGACTCTGATAGCGAAATGTTAGCAGGGTCATACTCTCCCTGAAGGCTCTAGAAAGAATCCTTCCTTGCCTCTTCCTAGTTTCTGGTGTACCTTGGCTTAGAGCTGCACTACTCCATCTCTGCCTCCATTGTCACGTGGCCTTCTTTCCTATATGTCCCCTCTCTGTATCTCCGTATCTCCATAACACCAATTATTGGATTTAGGGCCTCCCCTAATACAGTATGACCTTATCTTAACTTGATTACATCTGCAGACTATTTCTAAATAAGGTCACATTCACAGGTATGGCGGTTAGGACTTCAACATATCTTTTTAGGGGACACAATTCAACCCACAACAATTAGTAAATCAAAGTCTGGTGTTTGTTTGTTTGTTTGTTTGTTTGTTTGTTTTTAAAGTCACTAGTGTTTTTAGGGAATTTTTAATCATGCACCTCTTCACAAAAGGTACAAATGTGTTTGTGATTATGTCTGACTTTGACACTCATTGCTGAGCGCTTATGAACCAAGATACTTTAATATAATTTAGTTGTGGAGTGCTTCTGAAACATACTTTAGTATTAATTTTTCTGTTTTCTCTTAAAGGGCTAAAGAAAAAAGGAATGGACCTGGCATGTTAGTCCTTACACCCACTAGAGAATTAGCTCTTCAAGTGGAAGCTGAATGTTCTAAGTATTCATATAAAAGCCTTAAAAGGTAAGTCATTACTTTAGCCATTCCTGTTCCAGTATTGTTTTTGTTTGGTTGGTATTTTTGAGGTACTGGGGCCAGGGATTGAACCTCAGACCTCATATGTGGGAAGCTGACGCTCAACCACTGAGCCACATCGGCTCTCCTGAGTTGGTTTTTTCATTTGATTGCTTGTTGTTTGTTTTCTTTGTTTTTAGGAGACACTGGGAACCAAACCCGGGACTTCCCATGTGGGAAGCAGGCGCTCAACCGCTTGAGCCACATTTGCTCCCCCAATATTGTTTTTAATCATTGTATCTTTACAATGTTTTTTTTTTGTATCAAAAAAAACAAACATTCTCCCCATTATTTTTCACACTTTTAGAAAATCTGACTTGCTCAGCTTGGGCTGTGCATTTACCACTGATTCTTTCAGGGCTTTGGGTTCAGGTAATAGTGTTACAAACATAGCTCTTTGGGGCCCACCCCATGGGTTGATGGGAAAGGATAATTCTCAGAAAAGGGCTGATACCACCAAAGGTATCTGAAATTATTTACAGTTTTTATACCTTTTATTTCTTTATCTAACTGTATACCCAAAGTGCTTAGGTTGGTTGGGATTTTGGGTTGTGATGGGATATTCCTTGCCTGAACATGAACCTTTGGATTTTTTTTAAGTGTTTGTATATATGGTGGTGGAGATAGAGATGGACAAATACAAGACCTTACAAAAGGTGTAGATATCATTATTGCAACTCCTGGAAGATTGAACGATCTACAAATGAATAACTTCGTCAACCTGAAAAGCATAACCTACTTGGTAATCATGGAGTAGGGGTTTAAGATGCTGGGAGGAAGAACTGAAGTCTTATTAAAACAGTTTTTTAGAATGGCTGTCCATTTTTTATAATGGTTTTAGATTCTAGGAATATTTCCCCTTCCCTCTAGCATGTCAAAATAAGGATTTTAAAGATAATTCTATTTTTGAAATTATTATACATGTTTATTTTAGGAATTTTGTTAAGTGCAGATTAGCACAAAAGAAAATTGAAATCCATTTGGATATTTTAGACATTTAAAATTTTTCATTAAATAGATTTAGAAAAAAATATCAAATCATTCTGTTATTTATAACTACCAATGGCTTAGTTATTTTGACCTCTCTGGAGAAATTAAAATAGAAACAAAGTTTTCATAGGCAGTGGACTTTGGACCAAAGAGGTTTAAATTCTAGCTCTTCTATTTACCATCTATGTGACCATGGGAAGTTCATTCAACTTCTCTGTGGCTTATATAATATGGGAAATGAGAAAACCTAGTGTTTATAGCCATAAAGAGAGAGCATACATATTAGCTACCTCCCATATCTAATGTAGCCACATTCTTCATTTTCCCTTCCTTCCTTCCTTCCTTTCTTTCCAGCCATCCATCCATCCATCCATCCATCAATCCACTTTATTTTTATGTTTTTCATTTTTAATGCAGGTTTTAGATGAAGCAGACAAAATGCTGGACATGGGATTTGAACCACAAATAATGAAGATTTTATTAGATGTGCGCCCAGACAGGCAGACTATTATGACAAGGTGAAGTATATATGCCTAATTACTATCCCCAAAATAGAAATCAATGGAATAGAATTCCATTCTGTTTGGCCAATTTCCTTATAATGTTTTCATAATGTTTTAGAGTATTATTTATGAATAAGTCATCACTTTTCTTCAGAGATAAACATTGGACTTGAATACTTTTTTGCCCAAGACAAAACGGAGGAAGCAATGATTGCTATTTGGATGCTGAGTGATCTATAAAGACTAATACTTCATGGGCTTATATCTTTTGTTCTCATTACTATTTAAAAGCATAGGATGTAATATTTAATGAGATACACTAAATCCTCTCACTTTGTACTCTTAGTAATAATCTTCCCACTTCAAGAAAAGTGAAGTGATTAATTGTAGGTACTATAAAAATAGAAAAGGTGATTACTTTCATTATGTTATATATGGTTGAAGAAACACTTGATCTTACACATTGTTTGATCAGCCCACAAAAAATGATTTTCTATTTGGCATAAGCACTTGGTTTTGCCTGTTGTCATTGCATGAAAAGTACTAGGTTTTTTTATTTTTGTCTTTTATAAAGCCCATGAGATAAAATTAATCTAACACTCTATTATATTTTCATAGATTAGAATCTAGTTTAAGATATATAGGCCTCCTTCATCAATGGTTTTTTGAACCTATTTATTAAACCAATTAATTTTTAAAATTTCATCAACTAGCTTCACTATAGTTGAGTAATTGTTGGTCAAACTTACATTATCTATAAAATCTGCCTTACTTACTGAAAAGATAGGAAGTATTAAATCTGTCTTTCATGAATAATTTGGTTCATACCCTGCTTAAGGAGACTTTTAATGTTTGTATAACTTGCTTCCTTTCCAGTGCAACTTGGCCACATGCCGTCCGTCGACTTGCACAATCTTATTTGAAAGAGCCTATGATTGTATATGTTGGCACTTTGGATCTAGTTGTAAGCTCATTTTTTTCGTACTAATTTTAAAACATTTCTTATTATGGAAATTCTAAACACTGAGTCAATTTTGGCATGTACTCTGCCTGCTCCCCAATTTTAGATCAAATCTCAGAAGAATATAATTTTGTTCATAAATACTTTGGTATGTATCTATAAAAGACTCTTTCTGGACATAACCACAATGCAATTATCTAATTATAAATTTTAATAATCCCTTAATACAGTCAGATAGCCAATCTGCATTCAGATTTTCCTGACATGTCATTTTTTTTTTAACCCTATAAGAATCAGGGTCTAAACAAAGTCTATAAACCTGCATATTTGGTTATGTCCTCTGATTATCTGATCTGTAGGTTTCCCAGCCTCTTTTTTTGTTTGTCATTTATTGGAGGAAAAAAATCTTTTATTGTCTACAGAGTTTTCCACATTCTGGTTTGGGCTGATTCTCATGGGGTCGTTAATATATATATAATATATAAACTGGTAATTAGTTGTAGAAGCTTGATCAAATACTAGGTTATATCTATTCCTTTTCTTTTTTTGGTAAGAATTCTTCATTGGTGGACATGTGTTTTTGTATCAATTCAAAAAGAATGTAAGTCTGGTGCTCTTTTTGTTAAATAAGATTGATCAGTGGGTTCAGATGTTGTCAGTCTGATTCCTCATTATAAAGCTCCTATAGGTCTTTCACCTACCTAATGGTGATCATTCCCTAGGCCCATGATTTAATTAGGGGTTGCCAAATGGTGATCAAATATAAATTTTTCCCTCCATTAAATGCTATTAAAATCTATTTTATCTAAATAGAGAAATATTTTTATTCTTCTGGGTCAAAGAATGGTATCAATGGTATTTTGAAATGTTATATTGAATTTTCAAAATACTGATTTAGTTGAGATGCTTCTGTCATAAGTGGATCATCTTCCTTCATTGTAAAGGCCTTATTCAAAATCACAATGATAGTCTTTGTAAGCCTGTCCTCATCCAGCTCATGGTTATTTTTTTTCCTACAGTGGTAACCATTTGCTTTCAACATACTCTGCCAAGCAGTCAAGCATTGCCAGCTTTTATTTTGAGTGACTAAATGATAAAAGTGAAAGGTTAAGTTACAAATCTTGAGTAGAAATACATCTTTTTCCTAGGACCTCTGCCTTTTTTACTTTTAGTTTATTAAAACATTAACCAATGATATAAATAAGATATATTTTGAGCCAATGTGTAGGATTTCCCCCTTCAATATTGATATATTATGATTATTGAATTCTTTAGGCTGTAAATACTGTGAAGCAAAATATAATTGTTACCACAGAAGAAGAGAAACGGTCTCATATCCAAAGTTTCCTGGAAAACATGTCTCCAAAAGACAAAGTTATCGTATTTGTCAGCAGAAAAGCTGTGTAGGTATTTTTTTTTCTTTTGCTTTTATTAGGATGATCAACCAAATTGAATTTGTTTGGGATAAGTTCTGTTTGAATGCTAATTTCAAATGGGGAGAGGGTCTGGTGGGGAGAGCCCCTCATCCCTGGAAATGGCACAGCAGGAAGGGGGGCCGCCCCCTCTCCCGTCATGCACCACATGTTCGTGGGGAACCTGGTGCTAAACCATTTGGAGACGACTTGCTTCTCGGTCAGGGTTTTGTACATAGCAGAGCAGCTCCCTCGCTGCGATCTATTGAAAGTCAGCGCTTGACAAAAGGGTTTGTAAAATAAAAGAAATAATTATGAAATATAACTAAAAAGCAATTAAAAATAAGCAAGAAAACTAATAAAAATTTAAAAATAGAAAAAAAGGAATAAAGAAAAAAGAAAACAGAACAAAACAAAATTTCAAATGGGGGTGGGCAAGGCTGTTACTGTGACAGTATGTTAATCCAGACTCTTGCAAACAGAAGTCAAGCTAGTCAGTTGATGGTGGTATCAGAATAGCACCTGAAATTTTTGCTGACTTTCTTTTGCTTCAGTGCCGATCACTTATCTAGTGACCTGATTCTCCGACACATATCAGTAGAGTCTCTGCATGGCAACAGAGAACAGAGCGACCGGGAAAAAGCATTAGAGAATTTTAAAACAGGTACATTTATATAATTTGAATTTGTTGTGCAGTTTAAAAGTTTGTCTAATACGTGGACTGAATGACAGCATGTTTTCATGGAACCCACAAGATACACTCTTACTTTATTTCCCTTTTTTTCCTGCCTTCTTTTGGATTATTATTAATTTCCTATATTCACTTATTAGCTACACCTAATTGCTTTTTATTTTAGTGGTTGCTTTAAGGTATATAGTATATATCTTTTACTTACCAATCACGGTCTCACCACTAGTTCAGCGGCTATTTCCTATCCCTTATCTACTCCCTCCTTTTCTATTGTGTGCAGATGTTTCAATGTGTTTCCATTCTGTAGCCTAGGAGAGATGTTAGGTCTAATGAAAAAGCCTGACCATACCTTAAACCCAAAACTGGGAAGAAGCAGCCCCAGCTGCTTATCAGGGCGGAAACTCTCAGTGGCAGGACCCCTTCCCTCCGGGTGTATAAATACTCAACACTCAAACAGCACAGGGTCTCTCCTCTCCATTGTGAAATGGGGCATGCATAGCTGCCATCCACCGACCCTGACCCGAGCAGTTGGCCTCTCTGGGAGACCGGCTACAATGGGATCTCTCTTTCCCTGCTCTTTTGGACACTTTGTGTTATGTAAATAATAAAGTGGTTATTTGCTGAAAATTCCTGTTGTGCCTGAGCCTCTGTTCCTACAACACACCATATAGCAACTCATTCCACGTCTACCTTCAAATAATATTTATCACTGGTATTGCAGTTTGAAGTTCTTTTATGAATTCCCAAGAGAGAAAAATTATGTTTTTGAACTAATTCATTCCTGTGGTTATAAGACCCTTTTGATTGGACTTTGTCAGTGAGGTGTGGCTCAGGTTGAGTCTCTGCCCTCTTACTGGAGCTGATATAAATGGAGACACAGAGAGAGAGATAGACACACAGAGAAAGGAAATCGCCATGCGAGAGAGAGGACTTCAGGAAAACAGAGAAGTCCCGGAGTCTGGAACCAGCGGAGCAAAGAGGCACAGAAAGAGGCCTCCGAGTGGCTGGGCCCATGGAGTAGCTCAAGGCTGAAGTGACGAGCCCTATGTCTGATAGCTCACAGATGAGCTCAGGAAGAAGGCAGAGCAGCCAAGATGGAGAGAGGAGACCCAGTAAGAGACAAGCCCTCTGCCTGGTTGCCCACAACTGGGCTCTGGGAGAAGGTAAATTCTGGAAGGGAAGGCAGGATCCTACGCAGAGACTGGTGGCCATCTTTGCATGTGGCCGGACCCTAGAATCAACTTTGGTGACAAAGTGTGTTTGATGGTGCCCTAATTTGGATGTTTCATGACCTTGGAACTGTAAACTTTTACCCTAAATAAAATCCCCGTTATAGAAGCCAATACATTTCTGGTGCTTTGCATTGGCAGTCCTTTAACAAACTAAGATAACTAGTTTTAAGCATTTTGATTATGATGTATCTTCATGTTTTTCTGCTTAGAGTTCATTGAGATTCTTTAATCTGTAGATTTATAATATTCATTAAGTCTCGAAAAATTTTGGCCATTATTTCTTCAGATATTTTTTCTGTTCACCCCCTCCTTCAGAGATTCCAATTACACATATCTTAGGCTGCTTGAAGTTGTCCTACAGCTCACTGATGCTTTTGTTTAGTTGTGGTTTTTTTTTTTCCAGTTTTTTTTTTTTCTCTCATTTTGGATGATTTATATTGCTTTGTCTTCAAATTAATTCACTGATCTTTTCTTCTGTACTAATCTACTGTTAATCTCACTAATTGTATTTTCCATCCCAAACATTGCTTTTTTCATCTCTAGACATTTGACTTAGATCTTTTATATCTTCAGTGTCTCCCCTTAATGTGCTCATGCTTTTCTTTCTCACCTTGAACATAAGAAATGTAGTTATAAGAACTGTTAATTTGACTGATAATCATTAGTGTCATTTCTGGATCTGCTTCTAGTGATTTTTTTCCTCCTATTTATGGGTCATATTTTTCTGTTTCCTATTTTTATTGGATGTCAGGAAGTGTGAATTTTATACATTTGAGTACTAGAGTTTCTTGTATTCCTTTAAATATTTTAGGGCTTTGTTCTGGAGTACACTTAGGTTACTTGGAAACAATGCTCATTATGAATTTATTTTTAAATCTGTTAAGTCCCCATTAATCATAAACCTCAAGATAAAATGTTTTCAATAGAGGTGACATTTTGATATTTTCTAATGCATTCTCAGGGGTATTTCTAATGCTCATTTTGGGTAACTCATCCCCTTCTTCCAAGCAGTCTTCCAAAATCATGTGTAGCCAATATTGCTCTATACTTTATAAATGGTAGGGGGTTTTGTGGCTTTAAGATATAATACCAGGGAAGCGGGTGTGGCTCAATGGATAGAGCCCCCGTTTACCATATGGGAGGCCCGGGTTCGCTTCCCAGGGCCTCCTTGTGAGGGCAGGCCGGCTTGCGCGGCGCCGTGGGCAAGACCTCACAGCAAGGGGGAGATAAGCAGACACAGAGAAGACACGCAGCGAATGGACACAGCAACACAAGCGATAAATAAATAAAATAAATAAATCTTTAAAAAAAAAAAGATATAATACCAGTCCTTGAAACTTTCAGATGGTTCAGGGACCATTTGCTGAATCATGGTATCTGCTATGTTATAACTTATCAGCATTGGAAGAAAAAAAAAAAAGCCAATAAGTGTCCCTTCCTATTTCCATCTTAGTAAGCATTTAAATGTAAGCAATAATAATTTACTTGATTAAATATTAAGGGAAAATATGCTTTTCATATATATCTTGGGTTGGTTTGTGCCAGAATGTGTCCATATTCATTTGGTGCCTTTTTCTTTAGGTAAAGTGAGAATATTAATTGCTACTGACTTAGCATCCCGAGGTCTTGATGTCCATGATGTCACACACGTCTATAATTATGATTTCCCCCGGAACATTGAAGAATATGTCCACAGAGTAGGGCGCACTGGAAGAGCAGGGTAAGTAAGCATAACCAACTCCTAAAAGTAGAATTACAAGAGGAGTGGGGAATGGGGAGTTATTACTTAATAGATACAGAGTTTCTTTTGTGAATGATGAAAAATTTTGGAAATAGATGGTGATGGTTGTACAACATTGTGAATAATTAATACTACTAAATTGCACATTTAAATATGACAGATTTCATGTTATATATTTTTACCACAGGTAAAAAAAATAAAGAAAAAAAAGAATTATGTTCTTTCTCATTACTCCCCTCACAGACTATCCTTGCCCAAGAAACCATTTTGTAATCTTTGCCAGTGAATTGTCTGCTCCTTCCCAGAACCTGCTTGGCTATTTTATCCCTGACCAATTGACCTGCTAGAGATTCAACCACATTCTCTCCCCATGCTGACTCCACTCTTTGCTTCACGTCTACACTGTCACATTGAGCTCTACCTAGTGGTTGCTATAAATAGTCTAAGTTCGCATACTTATGAAAAGGACCTTTTTTTACTCCTAAGAGCACTACCATATACCCCCTTTGGATGTTTTAAACAATTGCAGAGTATTTGGATTCCCAATCATAGTTTGCATGACCTTAAATATTAATACATAAAAATATTTGTATTTATGGGAAAGAGTTGAGATTTTGCTGTGTTTTTTAAATTATGCTCTTTTGCTAAGTGAATCATTAATACAAATTATATGAATTTTTCCTCCCTTAAAGGAGAACTGGAGTGTCAATTACCCTTATCACTAGAAACGACTGGAGGGTTGCCACTGAATTAATTAATATTCTGGAAAGAGCAAATCAGGTGAGAATATGCAACTCATTAGAAGTCTACCACTTAATACTTTTCCAATGTTTCAGTCATATTGTTTATGTGAAAAAAGGCAGACATAATCCCTACCCATAGAACTTACTACCTATCAGGAGAAACAGATACTAAATAAGTAATTAAACATGTTATTAGGTTATAGGGTGGCAAAGATTAGAAACTATAGGAGCATATAATTGGGGAACCTAATCTAATGAAAGCCCTGCTGAGGAAGAAACCAGTGGGCTGCGGGTGGGGGGAGTCCTGGGGGATGGGGAAGGTTCCAGCAGAGGAAACATTCAGACTCAGAGGTAAGAAAGAACATGCAAACAGTGTCAGTACATAAGGGCACGCTAAGGGTACTGGGAGCAACTGAAGGGTTATACAAGTAAGAGAGCAGCACAATGATGGGTTTTTTTAAGATCAGTTTGGTTTTATAGCCCAAAGATGGATTCAGGGTTGAGGAGGCAGAGAGACATTTGGCTGTTTGAAAGATGTAAAAATGTTATCTAATCAGTTATCAGTTGTGTAGATGCTCAGGTTGAAATATGATTTGGAGACATTTTAGCATATTGCAGACAATCTGTTAATACTAAAAGAAAATACTCAGAATTCTAAACACATTTAATGATTTCAGAATGTCCCAGAGGATCTTGTGTCAATGGCTGAGAGATATAAAGCAAATAAACAGAAAAGAGAAATGGAAAAAAAATTGGGAAGACCTCAAGGAAAACCCAAGAAGTTTTATTATTAATTATATTGAAAAGTGGTACCAGGCCACTAGAGGTAAACCTTAAATAACTCATGGACTTTCAAATGCCTGCTTTCTCTTACACTAGGATTTGTTAGTGTGTTTTATGCAACAGCATTATCTCTATGAGTCTTTCTTTACATAATACATTATTAGGTGTTACTCTTTCCTACTAGGTAAAGTCTAATTGATATAATGTACCTTAGAGTTAGAAGCTGTACTAATTCAGAGTTGGGAAAATAAGCTTTAAGTTGTACAAAAAGAGCATTAAAAGTGTAATGGAGTTGCTGAAAGTATAAATTGGCATAACCTCTTCAGAGCAATTGGGTAATGTAACAATTATAAACACATAAAATTCTGATCCAGCAATTCCTGTTCTAGGAATGTATTCAATATATTTGCACATACAAGTAAAGATGTAGCAATAGTGTAGAAATATTTGTAGTAGCAATAAATTAAAACCTAAATGTCAGATGAATAAATTATGGTATATTGGTGTGCTTTGCAGCTGTTAGAGAACATGTGAATTATCTTTCAGATGTCCTGTTAATATTAAATGCGAAAGACTTCCTGCTAAGATGATCGACTGAGCTAACACAGGAAACCTTCCCTCCTACTTCAAACTCATAGAAATAACAGATAAAATATGCATTTTTAAAAATGTTCCTAAAGCTGTGGGATGGATTCATGAGGGCTCATTAGTTCAGTATTTGCTAAAGATTTTTCCATAATAAAAAAAAGTTTTTAAAAGTCCGTATTTAGGGTAGCAGGTATAGCTCAGTGGTTGAGTGCCTGCTTCACATATATGAGGTCCTGGGTTCAATCCCTGCTACCTCCTAAAAAAAA